>SNQJ01S0078945.1:67641-100234 GCA_010110895.2 Picea sitchensis
CAGTTGTTCCCGTGCTTAAACAATTATGCTTCTTTTAAATTCTTTACAAGGCACTCAATGATGATCACAATAATGCAGGGAAATAAGCAATGGCACATTCAACATCGATCACATATATGAGAAACACAGAGACAGATATTTTCCCGAGGAAACCCATACAGGGTAAAAACCTCTTCTTCTTTAGATGATAAGTATTATTTACATTCTTTACATTATCATACATATGAGCACCAACTCATTGTGAGGCTACTACCTCTGTTTTGCAAGCTCCAACTTGCTGAGAGCACCAATTCTCTTTTTTTCTTTAGCACCCACTAGAAGGAAGCACCAACTTCCTAGATTCTCTAGCACCAGCTAGAAGGAAGCACCAACTCCCTGGTTTCTCTAGCACCAACTCCCTGGTTTCTCTAGCACCAAATAGAAGGAATCACCAACTCCCTGTGTTCAAGCTCCCACTTGAACCTCTTAGGACACTAGTCCTCCCTTGCACCTCCCTACCACCCAGAAATATAAATCTTTGCTAATGAAACTTATCATAGTGATACAATATTTATCATTGGCTTACCAGACTTATCACTGTTCTGCTATATTGGACTGCTCTGTCTGCATCAGTGTCTTCTACACACTCTTCTACACATTATGTTCTTCACCCGTTACGCACTGTGTGCCATCTCCATTTTATCCACCATTCTTCTACTCTGCATTTCAGCTGTTGTAGTCTCCTCCTTCTGCCCTCCTGAATCCTTCATCACAACCACCACAGCATCTCTTCTCTATCCCCTCTCCTTCTAGCTTCCCTCCCCTTGTGTATGCAATGTGCGCAATACCTCTGCATGCTCACACCATGTTGATCTCCTCCACATCTCGAGTGCTCTCCTTGATCATCACAACTCTTTAGCTTCTCTAGTGGTTCCCACTACGCGTCCAACATCACTAGGTGTTCAGCTGAGATTCCTTGACCTCTTTGGCAGTTGAGACTCCTCATCATCTCTGGAACAGTCGAGCTTATCCTTTCTGTTTCAATTACAGACTTCTACACTCATCCATCTGTCAATCCCCTCTAAGAATAGTCTTCATTCACTAGAAGAAGCTTGGTGACTCTTCAGCTCCTCTGGCGATCACACATAAGTCTCTTCGAATCTTCTGGCAGAAACCATCAATAGTTTCTAGAAGTTACACTGTGAAGAGAAACATTAGCCCTCCGATCATACTCAAATTCACCTGCACCGTTGGATTGGCTCCATGAGATCTTGCATTCATTTCAGCATTTCGGCATTTGGCAATTCGGCATTTGTGTGACCAAGTGTCTTGACACTCCCAGTTGCGATCCCTGAAACTCTGAAAAGGAGCTTGTTTGCACTAGCTCCTTCCCCCATCTTCCACCGATGTGACCACAAGCTACATCCATTTCACCTTTTCGGTATTTTCGCGAACTTATGACCTTCATCGACCCTGATTGATGGTCCATGATCTCAATGAATTGACAGTCCAGATATCATCGTGAATTCACATATCGTTGTTCCTTAGATGGAGGTTCTCGTTACTTCAAGTCGTGATAGGTAAGACTCCGAGATGGAGCTTAGATCAACGCTCCAGAATCTTCATGTATTGACGGTCTAGATCTCATTGTGAATTCGCATCTCTCAATTCCTTAGATGTAGGTGCTCGTCACTCCAAGTCGCTATAGGTGAAACTTTGAGATGGAGCTCATATCAATGGTCCACGTTCTTGATGATCCAATGGTCCTGATCTTTTCGTGATCTCACATATCGCAAATTCGAGAGGTTAGGGAACCCCGTTCCTTTGACTTTCTAGTCAGCGACATGACGATATTTCGCCACATGTCCTATGGAACCAACAACCTAGATCTTGTCATGATTTTGACACTTCACATACCTTCTTTATGCCTAATCAACAGTTCACAATTCTTGGTGATCTAATGGTCCAAATCTTTTCTTGAATTCACATATCACGAGTTTGAACCTCTTTCCTTTGAATTTCATGACCTGGGAAACTCTGAAATGGAGTCTTTGTGGTGCTCTGATCTTTCACCATGCATCCTCTTGATCCAATAGTCCATGACTATCCTCGATGGATGACCAGGATTCCTTCACAGTTTTGGAGACTTGGATGACTCTTGGGCTTATCTGCCTTGCAGCTTCACCATATCTAACAACTATTGATCCTTCGTAGATACCCCAGATCCTACAGTCCAGATCTTCTCACGATTTCACCACTTCGCGATGGTTCTCCCTGATCCAACAATGGTCAGATATTACGCTCAGATATGATGCCTCAAATCTATCCTCCTCTTCTACAAATTCTTCTTGTTTACAATCATATCTGACGGTCCTTCTTCTTTCAAGAATTTAACTGGGATCCAACGATCACTGACGCTTCTCCTCCTGATCTTAGGCACTGCGATCGACTCTGCACTAATTACTCCTGAGCTTACTTTGTTCCTGTTTTTCATCGATTCTTACTCTGATCTTGTCATCGATGACCTACCTACAATCCTTTGCACGTTTGTTTCCATCTTTGCTGCTATACTTCCCATCAATGACAAGCATACACTGTCTGTAAAACATGCCAACACCATCCTCTGTCAAAATACTGCAAAATATATTAGAAAGATGTAGCATAGATACAGATGGAAAACTCGAACAAAAACAGTGAATCGACTACATACAAGGAGAAGAACAAGTAGGGAGTTCAGGCTGAATGCCAACATCAGAGATTTCAACATGGGAGATATCATACTAGATCTAGGATCCAAAGTCAATGTATTACCCAAGAAGACATGACAATGTATGGGAGAGCCCACATTAGGATATTCACCCGTTCAGCTGAAACTAGGAAACCAGCATAGATTTCTACCAATTGGTAGACTGAAAGGAGTGACAATAGACTTGGATGGAGTGCGCACTAAAGAAGACTTCGAAGTGATTGAGATAGTAGACGACACAACACCATATCCAACATTGCTTGGCTTGGATTGGGCATTCAATAACCAGGCCATAATCAATTTGAAGACATGGAAAATGACATTTGAGTCAGGAGAATACAGGGTCATTGCAACATTAGACCCATCAGAAGGGGAGAGGTTTGTAGAACCTACTTTCTTGGACTTGGAGGAAATCAACCAGCTGTACAAGACAACTGCGCGGGATGAGGATTACGTCAACCCAATTGCAAATGGGATACTCAGTTGGTGGAGCATTACTTTGTGTGTGTCAGACTCAGATACAGGTTTAGAGAACTGGAAATAGAGACTACACGAAGTTTCCACAAAAAGATGCGCAAGAATAGACTGCGTAGTAAGATGGGTAGGTATAGATATAAGGGAACCACCCAGTTTCCATGGAGTAAATAACCTAGAAGCATTCTTGACACATGACAAATATGTAGTGCTAGAAAACCAGAGACTCTCAGCACTCGATATAGCCCTCAAGGCAACACATGCAAGATGGTGGGGCGCACACAAGGAAACAATCACAGATTGGTACCAATGTAAGCGGTTACTGTACGTAAGGTTTGGCACATAATAGAAAAGAAACCAGCAACAAAATTATGATGGACAGGGGGCACCAGTGAAACACTTAGAGAATTGCAGAGCACTGTGGAAAATGACACCCCCAGAGGAATGGCCTCATCACTTCATACACACATTATAAGGCATACCAACAAAATGGTATACATACCAAGAACTACGTAGAGGAACTACGAGCTGGCTAGTATTACAACAGAACTTTACAGTCACTTTATCATTTGAACATGAGAACCCCAACATAGATGCAACACTTGAGAAAATAAGAGGGGTGATATTCATTAAGGAACCAAAAGTCAAACTCATAACAGAGGAACAACAGTGGAACAAACAAACAGTAAAAGAATTATTGTCATGATACCATGTGCACGAAGAAGTACCAGAGGAAGACAACTCACACAATATTTATATCGAGGAAGAGGAGGGTGAAAGAGAAGTGGAAGTTCCACCTCTATAATTAGAAGTAATTGTTGCGTTGATCAAGGTAAAGAAAGTCAACATTAGGACAACTGAGAATCCCAAAATTGCCATCATTGGAGACTACTGGGATGAACAAACAATAGAAATCATAATAGAGTTACTGCGCGAGTACAACGACCTGTTCCCCATGAAGTTTACATAAATGAGGGGCATAGCATGAGAGCTAGGTTAAATGGAAATACCACTTAGAGCTAAGGCTAGACCGATCAGACAATGACCATACAGACTAAATCTGATTTATAAGAAAAAAGTCAAAGATGAGATCGATAGGATGCTCAAAGATGGAATCATAGAACCTGTAGAAGAATCAAAACGGATAAGCCCGATGGTAGCTCAGGAGGAAAAAAAAGGTGGGATAAGAATATGCGTCGACTTGAGGAAGTTGAACGATGCATTCCTACATGATTTGTTCCCTACACCTTTCACAGATGAAGTGTTAGAGAACATAGGAGGACAGGAAGTTTACTCATTCACCAACGAATTTTCAAGATACCATCAGATCAATATAGCGTTGGAAGAAAGATACAAGACCACTTTTGTTATGGAATGGGGATCCTACTAGTACACAGTCATGTCGTTTGGATTGAAAATGCACCAACAATATTTTCCAGAATAGTCATAACTGCATTTAAATAATTTATCCACCACTTTCTAGAGGTATACTTGGATGATTGGATAGTCTATAGTCTTTTGAAATACCATGTAGAGGTCTTACGACTAATTTTATAAAGATGCAGGTAGTGCCAGATATCATTAAACATCAAGAAGTGAATCTTTGGAACACCGTTTGGGATACTATTGGGCCATATAGTGTGAAAGCAAGGCTTACTACTAGATCCTGCAAAGATTGCAGTAATCATTAACTTGCCGCCACCAAAATTTTTTTGTCAACTAAGACTAACATTGGGACACACATGATACTATAGAAAATTTATCAAAGGGTACACGCACATCACCGTGCCAATGGAGAAACTATTAAGGAAAGATACGAAGTTTCAGTGGAATGAGGATTCTCAACACAGTCTGGATATGCTGAAAGAAAAAATGGTAACAGTGCCAATACTAGTATTCCCGGACTGGGAGAAGACATTCCATGTACATGTAGATGCATCAGCCATAGCACTTGGAGCTATTTTGGCACAGCCAGGAGCAAGAGATTTGGATCATTCGATAGAATTTTCTAGCATAAAACTGTCAGAATCGGAGAAGAACTACAACACTATAGAGAGGGAAGGCCTAGCTATGGTCTGCGCGCTTCAGAAGTTTAGACATTACTTACTGGGAAAACATTTTAATATGTTCACAGATCACTCAACCCTTAAATACCTAGTCAACAAGCCAATGTTGGGGGGGAGAATCTTTCGATGGTTACTATTGTTTCAAGAATTGGACTTTGAAGTTATAGTCAAGCTAGGGAAGTTGAATGCATGACCTGATCACATGTCAAGGGTCACGAATGGAGAGGAACATACAAATTTAGAAGATAACTTTCTGGATGCATAGTTTTTTTCAGTTCAGATCGTCGATGAATACTTTGTAGACATCATCCAGTACTTGAGTACAGGGACTATGCCATAGGAATACAACACCACGCAGAAGAAAAACCTAGTAGTCTGGGCTGCAGACTATCATCTGATTGCAGGACACTTATACAAAATGGGCGCAAATAGCATCTTGCGAAGATATGTGCTAGAACATGAAAGACCAAGGATTTTAGTAGAATCCCATGAGGGAATATCAGGAGGACATTATGCAAGAAAATCTACCGCACAGAAGGTATTGTGCTCTGAACTGTGGTGGTCGATGATTCACAGAGACTCGAAAGAGTACTATCAGGGATGCGATGTTTGTCAGAGGGTTAGTAAACCAAATAGAAGGGAAAAGATGCCATTGCGACCACACGTAACTTTGCAGGTATTCAACAAATGGGCAATACATTTTGTGGGACCAATTAACCCACCAACAAAGAGGACAAGAGCAAGGTACATTATCACCACGACAAAATACCTGACAAGATGGGTAGAAACAGCACCAGTCAAAGATTGCAACACATAAACAATAGCACACTTTCTATTTGAGCAAGTGATCACTAGATTTGGTTGCTCAAAGATTTTTATGAGTGACCAAGGAAGTCACTTCATTAACAACACTATTAAAGCCATGACTAAAGAATTTGAAATCCATCATCAAAAGAGTACACCATTTCACCCACAGGCAAATGGAACAGTAGAAGCATTTAACAAAATCCTTGAAAATGCACTGACAAAGATTTGTAATGTCAACAGGGATGATTGGGACCTAAAAATACCAGTAGTATTATGGGCATACAGGACCAAATGAAATAATTTGACAGGAAACACACCTTTCAGATTGGTATATGGACAAGAAGCAGTGGTGCCATTAGAATTTTTGGTACCCAGTCTGCAAGTAGTAGCGATTACGAACATGACATAATGAGGCGCAGTGCAGGATAGGCTGAATCAACTGATGTTCATGGAGGAAGATAGGATCCTACCAGGGTTCCACCAAAAAGGTTAGAAATCAAGGGACAAATCTTGGCATGCCAGACATATCAAGAGGAAAACTTTCAAGGAAGGAGACTTAGTGTTTATGTATGATAGTAAATCCATTCAGCACCCAGGAAAACTCAGAATGCACTGGTTAGGACCATATGAAGTAAAAATTGTCACGGATGGGGGAGTTGTACACTTGAAGGACTTAGCAGGCACATAAATCAGAGGGATGATCAATGGGAGTCGACTGAAGTTGTACAAGGACAACCGACCAACTGCAATGTGAAATACATCACACAGTGAAAAAAGAAAAAAAAAACAAGATATGGTATAGGACATCAAAAGGTACAAAAAAAGGCACAACACGCCGAAAGGATAAGGAGCATACACAATTGGAAATATGAGCCCGGGGAAGACAAGGCCAACGGTCAGTTCAAAGAAAAAACAAGTGGGAAAGGTGGATATGCAAAAAAAAGCACTAAGTGATGAAGGCTAGAGGAATTGAATGTCGGAAATGATTGACAGGATGTCGATTAATTGCACCAACTGGAGACAGTGAGGGAAATTAATGGAAAGTACGAAGGAACCGGTGGTTCATTGAATCCGTAATCATGGTAACATCTTCGACAAGCTTCAAACGACACCGATATAAAGCAGGGACGCGGGAGCAAAAAGGTTATCACAAAATTGGAAAATCCACACAACGAGAGAGCATACGAAGAAAAGAGTGAAGTTTGTAGAGGTTGCAGAGGCTACTAAGCCCGATGAATGACAATGTTTTACCTCCATGGCACCACCTAAACAAGGAGAGTTGATCCATATAACCAGACAACCCCGAGTTAGGACCAGAGCACAAATGCAATCGCAAGGAAGTGAATAACAACCATCTCCACCACCAGAAGTCATCAATGTGGACGAAATCCCATCACTGGATACAACACTAGGAAGCCCAACACTCATGGTATAAGAAACCCAATAAACAACACCTACGGACATGGAAATATATAGGCCAGAAGATGGGAAGGGCCGATAGAATGAGGATGCAAGCAGCCAAGTGCAACCAAAAAAACCTAAAGAATCCCCAAGAGTCAATGGGATGACTCTGAATTAGGAAGAAGCGGTCGAGCTAGAAGAGTCATAGACAATTGTGTTGGAACACCCACATGAGGGAGCAGTATAATATGTCACTGGCCGACTGGAGAAATATGTTGGTGAACGAACAATGGAGTCTAGAACCTCGAGTCAACCACCAACGCGAAAGGACAAGCAGACAGTACCTAGGTCACTAAGCAGACAACCCGCCACAGTAATTGTTTTGTTGTGCATACCGAAAGGGGTATGTGTAAAAGCATATTTGTTAGGTTATGTAGAGAAATTGAGGTACTCATACCATGATATAAAAAACAAGGAAAAGTTCCCAGAGTTTGCTAAGAAATTCTACCCACAAACTGTGGGTGTAGATCCCTTTGGGGAACCAATTCATCAACCACTCTAGTGGGCAGCAGGATTGGCCAAAACTGGGATCTTAGGTCTGTTGGACCTACCGCACTTTGGGAGAGGCCAATATGCAAACAGTTGCATCAAGCAGCTGATGGAAATCACACATGGAGGATATTTGTGGCTGGAAAAACTCATCTCAATAGACGTAGAGATCATCGCACACATCACAGGGCTACCATCACAAGGCATGGATCCCACACAATTCCTAGAATACAAAACAAAGGAGAAAGCATTGGCTGAGGAGATGAAAAATAAATACATCACCGAAAGAGGGATGCGTGGAATCATTATCAAATAGATTAGTGACATTGCGACAAGAATGGCCCTAAAAATCATGGCATGCAAGTTTCTCAGGAAATGTCGCAAGGAGGAAGTTCTGATTGGGGTCGTCGCAACTGCAACATAATTTGTCGAGGGCACCTGAATCAGTTTGGCCCCTTATTTATTAAATCTGTTTCTAGATGACTGAGAGGATGCACAAGACAAAATTTCATTATTCATGGCTACTCATCCTGATAGCCATTATGGGATGGAAGGAGCTGAAGTATGAATATTTTTCCACTATACCCAAACCCTTCCATGGAGCGTGATACTTATTGATTGGAGTTTCTTCGGATGCCAAGAATAGAATAATGAATGCAACTATATTCTAAGGATATCTCCACGACCTATAGGACACCATCACCAACACCTGGAGAATAACACTGTAATTTATTGCAGACTATCAGGGCATACCCAACTTCAAAGCCACTAGACATGGGATGTGGATCCAGGCACGAAAGAACCCTAGCAAGGAATGGCTACAATTGTGTTACTGCATCACGCAGGGCGACATACAAATGGCCATTAAGGATTGGGAAGATGAGTGGAGGATTCCAGTCCTCACTCGAGAAATACTCGTAGAGATAGAGGATGAGGAGGCAAGACATGAACATACACATGTTGAGGAGGTAGGGCAGGAACAGACACAGCCCCAGGAAGTAACAGTGCCCAAGAAACCAAGGGCAGGTCAAAACGAGCCACCATAGAAGAAAGGGGGGACATCTAAGACAGGAGTCTAGATGGGGAAGAAGAACAACACATAGGAGCCCCAAGTATAGCAGAAACAGGCCAAGGAAGCACAAGGGACTACATCAAGTCTTACTCCACAAGACCCAGGCTAGACTAAGTGACCAACTGCCCAGACAGGGGGTGCACGCAAGAAGATGAAGGAACATAGAACGCCTCCATAATACACGATCATGGAGGATGATTCAGAAATGGTGGCCAAAGTGGTCCAAGATCACACATTCAAGGATTTTGAGAATGTTGCATGCCAAAGGGACATAATTGAAGAAGAGTTGGAATACATGCAATAGCTCCTCGGGCAGGTCGGGGAAGTGCAGGTAGCCGACAACAGTGTAGAAATGGGCCCGTCTACATCATAGATAGGAGGAGAACCTAAAGCAAGTGAGCAAGATACAATCGAGACGATAGCATAGCCGATTTCAATGTTTCACATCACACCCATCATGCTGCACATGGACGAAATTGTGGGGCAGAAACCCCTGAAGGACTTGTCTCAATTACAATTGGTATTGTCGCGGATACCAACCAAGGCCTTATATAAACTGCAAGTCAGCGTTACACAGGAGGCATAGTATTGTGCACACACAGATACAGTCAAACTGTAGCAGGTAAAGGATACATGGGACGAGCTAGAATTGGTATTCGAGTAGGCCAAGCTTGATACCAAAGAGGAGAGGGAATGCATGATGCGACTGGATCAAAAAGTGGTCATAGCCTACGAGAGGATTCCAAAGAACTCACAGACAGCTGAACTCATGACAATAGAGAAGAATGATCAGATTGTCCAAACAATCGATCAATACCAACAGGAGATCGATAATCTCTGTGAGAAGATCACACCTACCACTCCATCAAAGGTGAGGGAGCAAAGGAAATAGGAGGAAACAACGTAGATACAAGAGATAGAACAATAATTCCACGCAGCGAATGACTTGTTCGAGAAAGTAACGCAGCTTTGGACGAAGCTGGAAGAGGATCAGTAAGTCCAGCAGTGGGACCAGGAAGGAGAGAGGATAAGCACAGCTATCCAAGACCTCAAGCAGAGGTAGAAGACAATGTCAATCACAGGGCGTTTCAAAGGGGCACGAGACATGAAGAAACTACAGGCAGAACTCATAACTTCACAGATGCAGAAAAAGGAGCACCAGGGAAAAATGGAATCATTCCGAGAGCGAGCAACAGAGTTCATTACACAGGCAGAGGAAGCCAAAACATATATGGCACAGACCCAGAAAGAATGTCCAAATTTGGCCAGTGATGATATTGCAGTGCAGGTATTGGATGCACTCAAGGAGAAGACTGCGCAATCCCAAACGCATGCAATGGGGCTCATGGAGAAGTTCCAAGCGATCACTAGGGAGATCGATGAAGCACACAGAGGTTAGGTGGCTCGGGATGAGCCACATGTTAGTGTTGGGGGCCTGTTGGAAGCATGCCAAAGCACAAAGAAAGGTTATTTTGGGAAGGAATCCATGCATGAGGAAAGTGACAGCTGGAAGGAAGAGCAGCGCGCACACATGCATGGAAGACCTAACGATGTTAGGGTTAGGGTTTTTTTAATAAATTTTAATGGCTAATGAGCTAGAAACGTATGTATAGAGATTCTTAGGGATTATTTAAGGGGATTCGGGGTTTCTATCGAGCGGATATAGAGAGACCTTTTAGGGAGGTTTCAGAGAAACACTGCTGTAATCTAATACCCTTTTGTAAGTTGTTGAGCTATAGAGGAGTAAGGAGGGTGTATCTTGAGGGTTAGATCGCAGGCTGAGGAGCCTAGTGTGATCTAGTCCACCTCATAATAGATCTCGACCCGACTGAGGATGAGTTGTAAAGTGCATGGCGCTGTAGTTTTGGAACTACCATAATAGAATAGCTTAAGAGACAGATCTTTGTCGACATAGCCTAGGAGGGGGTGAACCATGGTAAAACATGTGTTATGTGATTGAATTCTTGTGTCTCTTTTATTGTTTATGAATAGATATTAGCATGATGAATGAATTGATTACATTACATGCATAATCGGGAATGACATTATATTTATTTAATAAGATAAATAGAACTCTCAACGCACACTTCTCAGATCTCGACTCAATCCTGGACTGCAAACACTTGAGTATTGCAGTCACCCATTAAGACTATCTCGGGTGAGACTGCATAGTGCACTCTGTGTACCACGTTTCCTTCTGGTTTACCAAGGGGGACGATAGTTTTAGAGGCTTTGTTGGAACCCTAGGAGACTTGAACCTGGGTCAATCATATTATAGGTATAACCAAAGATAATTATAACCAATAGGGGACATCGGTTTCTAACATCAGAAATCACCCGAAGCATCGAAGGCTGAAGTTAATGCTAACCGTTGATCTAATTCGGGAGAATTCTCGACCGTTGATCAAGTACAGTGAAGGATAGAGTAAGTGGAGGTGTTAACCAACAACAAGAAGTCACCATTGTTGTATAACTTATTCAGTAGGTAATCTCTTTGGAGGAATTGTTACTCTAGATTTCAGGAGCCACGAATAGTAGAAGTTTCAAAGTGAACGAGAATTGTTCATCGTGAAAATAATATATCGATCGTCCGATCTACTTCGGAGAAATATTCTTCGGGAGATTTGAAATATTATAGAGGCTAGAAGTCATGAAGGAAAAATTCCTGAAGTACCGACAGTCATCCATCTCATCGAGATATTAAAATGTGACCGTTGATTTTGATAAGTGATCAAGCACTCGCTTGGCCTAGCGCCTGGTCACCACCTGTAGTCATATGGAATAAAGAAACAAAGAGTGAAATAAGAGGTAGTACTGGGAACATCGCTTAGACAATAAGACCATGGTTTTGTGCATATGGTCATATGTAAATTGTTTGAAGGAAGTGGCTCATACAAATTTAATTTGATAGAGAGTGTTGGCATGTTTACAGGCAGGTGTGATTGTCATTGATGGCAAGATCAGAGTATGCAGCGATGGAAAAACATGGACAATGGAAGCCCGAGAGGAGAAACGACAGTGAACTTTGGATCCCATTGAGAATTCCCGATGAACTTCAGATCTGAGCCCGAGGTCCGATTGGCGTTGGATCCAAGAGAACCTGCACATTCTTTAAAGAGCAAGGTGAAGTGGGGTTACGAAATCTCGAAGGCAGGAGGATAGTTTCGGATACCAGGAGTTGGAAGAGTCGAGACTCTTTATCATCAGGATTCCTAGAATCACGAAATGTGAAACACCAAAATCCTGAAAGTAGGAGGACAGTTTCGGATACCAGGAGTTGGAAGAGTCGAGACTCTTCATCATCAGGACTCCCAGAATTGCGAAATGTGAAACACTGAAAACCCAAAATAGGCACATCGATCGGAGGTTCGGATACCGAGAGTTGGAGGAGTCAAGAGTTGAGACTCTTCAACACAAGAGTCCTGAAGTGCCGAAATGCGAAACATCAAAAATCCCAAAACAGGCACATCAATCGGAGTTTCGGATACTGGGAGTTGGAGGAGTCAAGAGTCGAGAATCTTCATCACAGGAGTTCCGAAGTCGCAAAATGTGAAACACCAAAACACCTTTTGTGTAGATTTTGGATACTTGGAGATGGAGCATCAAAACACTTCATCACAAGGAATGTCGGAATGCTGAAATTCCGAAATGCGAAAAACACCTTTTGGTGTTGGTTTCAGATATCGGAAGTTGGTGTGTCAAAACACTTTGCAACAGGAATGCCGAAATGAGGAAATGATGAAATGTGTTTTTGAATAAGGCTATGCTCACTGTCGGTGCTAACATCATTGAAGAGCTGTAGAGAACAGCTTGAAGAGACAAGCTTCATTTTGGAGTTTGGGACATGGAGAGTCGAGACGACTCATCACAGAATCCCCGAAACGCGAAATGCAAAATACATGTTCAGAATTGGCCCTTGGTCATAATCCATGGTCACATCGATGAAGGCTCAAGGGAGGAGGTAGCATGAAGCTAATATCCATTTTGGAGATCACGACTTGGAGAGTCAAGATGCCTCACCACAGTGATGCCGAAAAGCCAAATGCCAGAATGCTGAAACACCGAAAGGCCAAATTTAGAAATGGTGAAATAAGTGTGAAACCCATCATTTATGATCCAATGGTGCAGGTTATTCGGGAATATGATTGAAGGGATACTATTTCTCTTCACAGTTAATCGATCAGTGGTGATTCAATTGTTGAAGTGGTCTTTGGAGGTTCACAATGTAACTGCTAGAAACCACTGATGGTTTCTACCAGAGGACTCGAAGAGAATTCTGTGTGATTGCTAGAGGAGTTGAAGAGTCTCAAGGAATCTACTAGTGTAATGAAGACTGTTCGTAGAGGCTATTGATAGATGGATGAGCATTGAATCCTTTAACTGCAACAAAGAGTATGAGCTCGACTATGACAGATAAGACAAAGAGTTTGGACTGCTAGACAGGCTAAGGAATCTCAGCATAACACCTAGTGATGATGGACACATGGGTTGAACAGCCAGAGAAGTTGAAGAGTTGCAATGATGATCAAGAAGAGAACTTGAAATGAAGAGCATGCAGAAGCATTTTGCATAGGTAATGAACAAGGTTCATAGAGACTATAAGAATGAGAACAAAGAAGAGATGGGTGTTGCTGAAGAGAGGAATCACACACAAGGAAATGGCATGTTGTGGGTAGTAGCTGAAATACACAGAAGAGGCGTAATTCAGAGAATCAAAATAAGATGCAGAGCATAAAGCGTAGAAGAAGAAAAGAACATAGATGCATAGCTGAGACAGTAAAAGAAGGGTGAGGTGCACTTGTAAAGAAGAGCAGAAGATCAGAAAGCGCAAGAACATGTAGGCAGAGAGACATTGATACAAGAGAGCATAGTAGCGTAGCAGAAGAGTAATGAGACTGGTAAGCCATTGATGAACATTATATCACTATAATAAGTTTCAGTAGAAAACATTTATAATTCAGGGTGGTAGGGAGGACTGTTGTCCTCAGAGGTTCAAGTGAGTGCTTGAACACAGGGAGTTGTAGCTTCCATCTGGTTGCAGCCAGAGAAGCTAGGGTGGTAGGGTGGTGCAAGGGAGAACTATTGTTATTTGTTATACAGGTTGGTGCCTATGTGACTAGAAGTTGGTGCTTCCATCCAGTTGGTGCTGGAACGCTTAGGGAGTTGGTGCTTCCTTCTAGTGGGTGCTAGAGAAACCAGGGAGTCGATGCTTCCTTCTAGTAGGTGCTAGAGAAAATAGAAAGTTGGTGCTCTCATCAAGTTGTAGCTTGCAAAACAGAGGTTGTAGCCTCATTATGAGTTGGTGCTCAGAAGTATGATAATGTATAGAATGTAAAGATTACTTATCATATAAAGAATAAAAGGTTTTTACCCTTTATGGGTTTCCTCGGGAAATATTTTTCTCTATATATTTCATATGTGTGAATGATGCTAAATGTTCTATTGCTTACTTCCCTGCATTATTGTGATTTTCATTCAGTTCTCTAGAAAGAGTTTAAAATAAGCATAATTGTTTAAGCTCTATAACAACTGATTCACCCCCCCCGCCCCTCTCAGTTGTCCAACATTTGTTCTCATATCTGGCCCCTTTTATCTAAGGGTAGATCCTAGAGCTTAAACATGTCAAGCCATGAAGGAAATTCAAACAATAAGGCCCCTATGTTCAATGGAACAAACTTTACCTTCTGGAAAGTTAGAATGAGAACCTACATAATGGCTTTAGGTGCAGATGTCTGGGATGTGGTAGATACTGGTTATGTAAAGCCAGTTGTACTAGATAATAAGGATGACAAACTAGAATTTAGCTTCAACGCTAAGGCTATGAATGCTATCTTGAGTGGGCTTGCAGAAGTAGAATTCGTAAAAGTTATGCACCTAGGAACTGCCAAAGAAATATGGGACAAACTCATTAGCAGTTATGAAGGTAATGAGAAGGTAAAGGATGCCAAGCTTCAAACCTATAGAGTATAGTTTTAACAAATGAAGATGAAAGAAGACAAAACTATTGGAAAATACTTTATGAGAGTTGAAGAACTAGTAAATGTAATGAAATCACTTGGTGAAAAAATTGAGAAACCTTCTTTAGTTCAGAAAATTTTGAGATCTCTACCAGATAGGTTCAACCCGAAGGTCTCTGCTATAGAAGAACTTAATGATCTAAAAACCTTGGAATTTGATCAACTTCTAGGAACATTGACTGCATATGAAATGAGAATAGTTAAAGATAAACCCACCTCTAGAGAAGCATCATTTAAGGCAGACAAGAATGAGGATTTTGAGCTTGATGAAATTGAAGAAATTTTTTTGAAGAGACTGAAGAAGGGATGAGGCAAATACAAAGATAAACTTCCTTTCAAATGTTTCAACTGTGGCAAGATAGGCCATTTTGTTAATAAATGTCCTCACAAAAGAAAGGATCAAACATGTGATGATGAGGAGAAGCACAAACACAGAAATTTCTTTAAAGAGAATAATTTTAAGAAGAAAAGTCTTTATGTAAACAATGATGATGATCCTTCAGATGATGAAGACAATGACTCCTCTATTGAAGATAAACTAAATGATTTTATGCTTATGGCTATGGGATACTTTGATGATGAACACACAGGAGGTGAAATGGATGATGAAGAAGTTGTGGTGGATATGGAAGGTGAATTAATCAGTGCTTTGGAAGAAATTGACAGACTCGGAATTAAGAACAAAAAGAAAAAACAATTGTTGATACAGTTTGAGAAAGATAGTAAACAGCCTGATGAAGACTTTACCCTGCTAAAAGTGGAATTAGAAGAGGCAAAGAAAATCGAGGACATTTTGAAACAACAGTTATCAGAAAAGAAGACAAGATTTGAAGCTCTGGAAGAAGAAGTAGTGAAAACTAGAAAAGAGTTGGAGAGGTTTCAAGCCTTGTATCATCAGAATCTATCAAGTATCAAAGCCTCAGAAGGATTAGCCACCATTCTGAATCAACAAAGGAATCCAAAGCTGAAAAATGGTTTGGGTTATGAAGAGGGATCAAGTAGTGGTCAGCCAAGAAACAAAAAACCTATCAAGTTTGTCAAATCCTCAAACATTGACAACAGTCACTCTGCAGAAACAAATAAATAAAATCAGCCACCAAGAAGGAATGAAAGAAAAAGTACCATAACCAAATCTGCAAATCAGAGAAATTATCGGCATGAAAGAAATCGACCTCCTCAAAAAAGACGGACTTTTCCCAGGTACCAACGGTTTTTCTATGGGTATTGTTTCTTTTGTTCTAACTTTGGTCATAAAGTTGTAAATTGTTCTTTAAAATTAAATTATGAGCAATCAAGACATTCAAGGTATAGATATCTGCCACAAAAAAGAATGAGACAGCCAAGTAACAAACCACCACAGACTGCAAATCACTTGATGGATGGGAAAAGGAAACAGGTTAAGCATAACAATCATTATGATCCTTTATTCGACGAACCAGAATGTTACATCTGTCATAACTATGGACATAAATCTGTTTATTTTCGCTTAAGGAACTATGAACCAGATTTGAACTCCCCTGCTGAAAATGTCAAGGTTTCGAAGAAGAAAGAAAGTGACAAGTGTGGATTAGTGTTGTCAGCTCAAAGACAAATGAACCCTTGGTATATAGATAGTGGATGCTCCAAACATATGACAGGAGACAAAGGTAAGTTTCTATCACTAAGTGAAAGCAAATCAGGAAACGTAACCTTTGGAAATGATGCTCCGGGTAAAAAAAAGGGTAAAGGGATGGTGAGTTTAAGTAATGGAAAAGGAAAAGCCCAATATGTTCTACTTGTAGATGGGCTGAAACATAATCTTCTTAGTGTAATTCAAATGTGTGACAGAGGATGTGAAGTGATGTTCACATCCAAGGAATGCAAGATAAAGTTTGTAAACTCAGGACAAGTGGTGGCCAAAGGCATATGGATAGAAAATAATGTATATGTGCTGAAAGAAGATAGAGAAGAGTGTCATCTAAGCAAATATGATGAAATTTGGTTATGGCATAGGAGACTTGGACATCTAAACTTTGACCACTTAATCAAGCTCAAAAATCTCGAGGCACTAAGAGATCTTCTGAGAATATCAAAGCCCCAAGATTCTATGTGTAAACCCTACCAAGTAGGGAAGCTAACCAGGACACAGTTTAAGTCCAAGAGCTCTACTTCAACAGAGAAACCACTCCAACTAGTTCATATGGATTTATGTGGACCATCAAGACAGGAAGGAACCACTCCAACTAGTTCATATATGGGATTTATGTGGACCATCACACGTGAAGGCATGTGGAAAGAAAACTACTTCATGTTGATTAGCAATGATTACTCCATCATTTGCTCTTTCAAGGAAAAAGCTGAAGCATTTGAGAAGTTTAAAAATTTAAGGCTTTAACCGAGAATCAAATATGCAAGAGGTTAAAGGAAGTAAGATTAGAAAAAGGAGGAGAATTTATGTCGGGTGATTTCAAGGGAATTTTGTGATAAGCATGGGATCAAGAGAGAATACACAATCCCAAGAAATCCACTACAAAATGGAGTAGTTGAGAGGCAAAAACCGTATCAAGCAAAGAAATGGCTGTGTCAATGATGAATGAGAAGAATATTGGTCAAACCTACTAGGTGGTGAAGCAATACACACAATAGTCGTATGTTCTTAACAAAGCCCACCCTAGACCACAAAGTGACAAGACAAATTATGAACTATGGTATGGGAGACTTGATTCAATCAAACACTCCAAAGTCTTTGAGAGTAAATGTTACATAAAGAATAATGATGGGAACCTTGGCAAATATGATGATAGGGGATGATGAAGGTATCTTCTTTAGGTATGCTACAAAGAGTAAAGGATACAAATGCTATAATAAGAGTATTAAAATAAAGGCTAATTGCATTGACGTAAAAGTTGATGAAGGAATTCCAACAAGAGAGGTGTACAATAATGAGTCTCTATAGAGGACACAACTGAAGCCGAAGATGAAATGTGTCCAAGAATCAGAAAATGAAGACTCAACCCATGAAGACATGACACTGCATTTGCACTCAAAACAACAGACAACTTCAAACTCCTCCTCCGAAATCACTCAAAAGAATCATCCCGCAAGTCGAGCACTATGAAAGACAAAGGTGTATAAACCAAGAGAAAGATAATCAAGAACATCGAACAATCACATATATCTTTCTGTTATCCATGTCGGAACCCAAGAATTTTAATGAAGTAGCAAATATGACCATTGGTTAAAGCAATGAATGATGAACTTGATGAGATTGAAAAACACGTGGGAAATGGGTTCTATAGACCGGCAAAAGATCCATTTGGTTCCAAATGGATCTTTACAGACCAAGTTAATCGAGATGTGACAAGTTGTCGAACAAAGAAAGATTATTCCAGAAGGCTATGCTCAAATAGAAGGGATGGATTTTGATAAAACATTTGTTCCTATAGAAAGAATTGAATATCGGAATATTTCGCCTGTGCCTCATCATAAAAGGTTTGAAGTCTATCAATGGATGTCGCTTCATATTTTCTAAATGGATTTTAAATGAAGAAGTCTATATGGGAAGAACCAGAGGATTTTAAACCTGCCTCGATAACCTTTGACTTAGTATGCTCGAAGAAATCCCATGTGTGTTAGAAGGCCTAAGTCACTCCCCGGACTTCTTGCAGTGAGCGAGCCCTACACCCATCAATTTTATGCCTTCATCGCGAGCCTATAAAGGGATGATCAAATGGAGATAAAGGCTCGAGGAGATATCATTCTAACTCAGTGACTGGGTCTAGTATTGAACAAAGGAGGTCTTGATCTAACTGCCAGTTGGTTGGTCAAAGATGAGAAGATGGAAGACTTGTAAGAAAGGTTATGAACAAACGTTTTGGGAAATCCGCTTTTGAAGGTTCGCTAAGAAAGACTTCCAATGAAAGATCCTTGGTTCGTGTTCTCAAGAACCTAAAAGGGACCTCGACTGATCCTCCAAATTCCGTGTCACCAAAGACTGGTGAAAACACAAGGACCGATTAGAACAATGTAACTGCTACAGTGATCCCATCCAACATCATCCCATCAAACGGTCAAAATCAATCGGTCCTCCACCGAGCTGTTCTAATACAGCATAACAAAGATGTGAAAGAAACCGGCATTCATAAGGCAAGAAGTCTCTCAAAAGTCTATACATAAACTGTGTATCGCTATTTCTTAAAGTTTTACCACTCTGGATCTCTGCTCAACCATCGATGGATGACAAAATGGCACATACTCAAAACCACCACAAGAACAAAATCAAGACATCTCCATTAAATCTTTGCATCCCCAGATGACTCCTCCGGCTAACCGCACCAGCTTCATGAATGATCAGCACCTCGCGATGCACTTAACTTTGACGCTCCTGAGGGCGAATCGACGTTCTCTTAACTCATCGCTAGACTTTCCCATTATGATGGGAGGCGTTGTTCAACCACCACCTCATTTCAATAATTGCTTCATGGGATTGACAACGGCCCGGCCAACCCGGCATTTAGTGACGGAAGGTCTCTTGCGCTGACACCTAGGTTGGTTGATTGGCCTGATGAATATGTGTGGAGGTAGGTGTGAAGGATCAGAGCATAATGGGTGTTAAAGCCGTATGCGAAATAAGGAGGAGGAGGTGTGAGGGAAGGTGATAGCATACATGGCGAAAAGCTTATAAGCAAGAGGGGAAGGTGGTGGTATTATAAGGAGTACAATTTGTTGAGGTCAATGAAAAGTGATAAGGACATTATGGCGTGTGGTGAGGAATGATGAGATAGACTGACCACCTAGAATAAGGAGGGAGAAGGACCGAAGGTAATACATGGCACCGGGGAAGGTGGCTCCAAGAGATGACATAACAAGGAGGGCCCACGTTGGTTAAAAATAGAGCAAATGGTAGGCGCGATGGACCGGCATCGCTGGTCCTAGCACTTTGATCTCTACGCTGGAAGATAAGTCGATTCCAGACCCCCCTCCGCTAAAGGTAGAAAGGCAACTGGAATTGGTTCGATCACGCTTTTGATCCAGTAATCAACAAGACCGCCCAAGAGATTCACCTTTATTTTCGGACCCCCACTTTGTTGCAGCTTTGGGGTCCAACCGGCATACCGCCATCCGCTAATCTCTTCCTTCCGTGACTTTCTTGTCGCTACCACACGATTAGCATTCCAAACTTAGGGACATGTTTTTAACCCATTCCTTGCATTCTAACCCCTTACAAGAAATATCGCTAACATTTGGCTCCATGGGGACAGAGTCGTCCCTATGATGTTCTAAGAATGTTTTTGCAGATTCAATGCCTTGTTAATAATGCTGAGTCATTTATTAAGATGAAAACAAAACACACATTTACAAAACAAAAGGGTCAATCGCTGCTCAATAATTCTTTCAAGAAATGCCCATTGATCACACTAAAAACTTCTTCGCTTCCGTGATCCCGTAGCTGCAAGTGTTGTTCGAAAATACTTCTGCTGATAAATGCCCAAACCAGAGGGCATCAAACTTTATGTGCTTGCCTCTGTCCTGCCTGGGTGAATCCCATTTGAGCACCAGACCTTTCAGTTGGAAATCCTCTTTTCTTGTTTTTTTGTTAAAGGTTTGCTTGATCTTATGTTGATGATCATAGGACCTGTTCATGACCTGCTCTCCGATCTGCTGCACTTCCACCCATCCGGCTGAATTCTTCTGATCATATGATTAGGTTCTCCTTCGAGGACCTGGAGGAAATTTCACCTGCCGCATAAGCATGCAGCCGAGTAGGGAAAATGACCTTTGTTTTGTAAACAAGTTGGAAGGGTGAGACGCCTAGGGACTTCTTCGTTGTCACAGTCAGCCCATAGAGAAAATTTATTTTGAATCCCATGCCCTTTTATTGTCCTCCAACAACTCTTTAATGAGCTTGATCAAAGCTTTATTGGAAGACTTTACCAAATCTATCGAGGGTAGCAGGGAGTAGAGGAATTAGTGAAATCTCAAACCGCTCACAGAACTCTTGACTAGAGGCTCACCTCGCGGGTGGCATTATCGATTAATTTTGCTGGGCAGCCAACTGGCTATGATATCCTCCTGTGAGGCCGGATAATTACTGTGGGAAGTGCCTCCCAGGAAACCAACCCCATCCATTTGGTGAAGTACCATGTCTAAAGGAGGATCCATTTGTGTTGGCCACTTGAGGGAGGGTGAATCTCCAATGAAGTCCAATCCCCAATCACCGAAGCGGGTGTTGAAACCACTACGGTGCTTTAATGGCGAGGTCCGAAATACTGCCACCGAGAACTTTGGCATTCTTGATGCATTCGATGATTCCCCGGCAGACATTAGGGAATAAGTACAAGAATACCCGCCTTGGAGTATTTTATAATGGTCTTCCGTAATCGATGCCCCCAATAAAGGCCACTGAAATCAAACATAACCCGCTGAGCTTCGCGGGTCCAGTAACTTTAAGAATACCCCTAAAGGGCATTTAGCAATAAGGTTTGACCGATGAGGCAACATTCACCACCCTTGAGCCGAAGCTCAATCTTTTTTCCTTTCCATCAGGAGGCCTCAATTCTGCAGAAAATACAAGATATCCTTGTACCAGCGATGCTGCTAGGTGATAGGAACTCCGAAATGCTCGTCGGATGACTCAGCTCGCTTGTCGATGAAGTTAATTCCCAAGGATCTGTAATTGGATTCGGCAAGCAACTTGGCTAAACCCTTTCCCTTTATCAACTTGGTGGGATAACCTCTTATCAAATTCTATGATCTTGGCAATCCATTTACCTTTTCTCCCGTCTATGTCAGTCAGTATGAGGATGTCCTCATGTGAGGCGTATAACCGCATCGCAGGATCTTGAGGCAATACGTAGACTCGGGAAGTCTTGAGGGCTTTCACCAAGGCATAAGCCCCGCTCTCTCCATGATCCTTGTTCCGTAGTTCTATCTCTCTGTCGCCTTTGGGCAAGAAGTACAGTTTCTCTTGCCCTTGCTCATTTTTCCACAACAAGACTCCAAGCATCGTATCACAAGAAGCAAAAGAAAAAATTAGAAATCTTTAGAATAATCAAGACTAATCAGCACAAGTGCCCCCACCAATGCTCTTTTATTTGGACAAAAGATTCCTTGGGTTCATTAGTCCATTTCACTTCATTTCCCTTCTTGGGCATGGTTGTGATGTGCTTCACCAACTCAGCGAAATTTGAAACAAATTCCCAAAATTTATCTTTCCCAAAAGGCCTGAACTTCCTTCTTAGATCTGGGATGTGACAAGGTCTGAAGTGCTTCAACCCTGCTAGGGTCAATCCTTACTCCGCTAACACTATATGGCCTAATAGCCTCTCTCTCCCTTCATAGTGAACAAAGATTTCTTTGGGTTTTAAAGATAGTTTTAACCTTCGACACTTCAAGAAAACCCTCTTCAAATGGAAGCAGCTTTGTCTCCGTCCTAGAGAAGACCGGCTATGTCATCTAGATAGATTACCATGAACCGGCCCTTTCTCCCCAATGAAGGCTATGTGCATGGTTCGGGCTGAAATGTTGCTCCTACATTCATCGGGCCTCGAAAGGTATCTTGGCATACATGAATGCCCCAAGGAGTGCTGAAGGTCATTTTTTCCCTGTCCTCAGGAATGACCGAGACCGACAACCAGAGAAGCCATCAATCATGGATATTCCAGATGCACCAAGGATTATTCTGCAATATGTGCTCCATGTTATGTGGATAATTGTCTTCCTTGAGCTCCCTGCTCGTGTTCCCGGGAATCAACACAGAATCGATTTCCACTTTTCTTCCTCTTACCGACCAAATTAGCCACCCATTTCTAATATCTCAAGGGGACAATGATTTGGGCATCTATGCTTCTTTCAATTTCTTTCCATAATAAGAAGCAACATGGGATTTATCGGTCTCTGGCTTTCCTTTGAACTGCTTAGCCTCTTCCTTCGATCTTGTGTTCAATAAATGATGTGTCATACGCCTTGAGGTCTTCGTATGTCCACATGCAAACACATCAACAATTTCTCAAAGAATCTAGTGAGTATATTCCAACCCTTCTCGCTTCCTTTGGTCAAAATCCTTTGATGCCTTGACAAACTTAGGTTCCCTCCTGTGCCTATGTTGCATTCCTCTGTGTCATCATCATCATTTGAAACCTTACCTTTTATGGCCACATCATTCCCATCGAACAATCTTTCTAATGGGACTAGTCCCTTTGGAATGTGATTGTTAGGAAACCAATAATGTCATGTTTTTCTATTTTACTCAACAAATTACCCCCATCAAACCCTTCCTCAGAGATGGAATCTTGTTCGATATGCATCTCTGAAAATTGTTCGATAGTCTCCAAGAACTTCTTTATCTCAAGATCATCCTCAAACACCTTCCAATGCTTGACATTGTCTGCATGGAGGTCCCAGATTTTACTTCCACATCATACCTTAGTTTGGGTGGCAAGGGTACCTTGAAATTGCTTTGTCGACATAGCTAAGAATCTACCATCAGGAGCTCTCTTTTGGGATGAAAAGAAATGTTAAACACCCAGGAAGAAACCGCCACCAGGGTCCTCACATAACTCATCTCTATAACTCTGAAATAAGGATGTTTGTCCCGATAAGCACTTCTAACTGCTGGGACTACCAATTGCATCTCCAAACATCATACCTCTTTGAATTTATTTTCCTTTGGCAAATTTTTAATCCTAGGGATAAGAGCTTCACTGGCCACATTGTTGGTGGTTTTGAATCAGCCTTATATGACAGGATATGGTCTCGAGAAGGGACACAAAACACCCTAGCACCAAATACTTTCCTGAACAAGCTCCATCAAAAAAATTCCATTGGGGCGATGGAGGAAGTTCGTGGGGAGCAAGTATTGCTCGAGTTTTTAGCGGGGCTTGGGGCATGGGTGGAGCTATAGTAAACTCCTGAGCCTAAATCAGTCCATGAAGATGGATGATTGCTTGGCTATTCTACTCAATCGGACATTATAGGACACCGGCTTCTCTCAGATAGTCTTCTATGCTCTCCTTCAACACTAGGATAGTAGCACATGTGAGGTCCATCTGCAAGGTTCCCCAGCCTTTTATCCAAGATCTTGATAGAAACATACCTAACTTGGGGGGAACATTGGTCACAATATCCATGACCACACTTTTCATGTAGTTGGAACATACATGTCCGTGTCTTTGGATAACCCAAGACAGACTAACTTTCCTGGAGAGTCAAAAGAAGAATAGAGGTCATGATAGTCCCTGCTTAGGACTCTCTAGTCCCAATTCTTCCATGATAGTTTTGGGCATGAGGTTGTGAGAAGCCCCCTAATCCATCAAGCACCCCAGCACTTTATCATGGGCTGTCTGTGGACATGTAGAAAGGAGGGATGAATCATCTCTATCTTCTACCATGGGGCCTGGGACAATTGTTGGCCTTCATCTTGGAGGTTTATGTGGAGTCTACTTAGAGGGATGAGGCTTCGACTTGAAAAGCCTCGAGAAGCATTTTTAAATTCTTCATGTTTCTAATTAGCTCCTCGGTGAGGGGTACAGGATTATATTTTGTATCTCATGTTTGAAATTGAAAGGAGATATAGGCCTTGGGATTTCTCTTATTTTAGGGACATGATTGTGGAAAATGGGAGAAAGGAGTTGAGCCTTCTTAATTGTACATCCATACCATTAGTAAAGTTTCTCTGCTCTAGTGGATCCGCCTGTAATATCATGTGTTGTTGTCTTCTTGTCAAACCTTAGGTTGTACCTTCCTCTAATCACGCTATCCTTGTCTCCCCTTTCTCAATCTCATTTGTAATACCATCCATAAGAGACTCCTCATGTTTCTGTTTGAGTGAGGTGAGGAAAAGGGGGGAGTCTCTCCAAAGAAATGGATCTTAGGATCAAGTTCGGTCCGCTTCCCCTTCTTCATCTTCTGGCCACAAAATTGTTCCTGTAAGGGGCCCTAATCCTTTATTCTCCTCGCTCTTCCCTCTGTGCATAAATGAGGGAGTGATATCATTTGGCCTCCTGAACTCCTTCTGATTTCGGTGCTCCTGAGGGTCCTTATTCATTTGATTCCTTCCACCTCTCTCCATCTCTGCACAAACACTTCATCATCTTGGTCGCCTCCATCCACTTGAGGGTAGGGTAATGATACCTGGCACAGGCTCGGCTTTCCCTTTCTTCTGCCCTCAGGTCGGCCCAGCCTTAGTCTATCAAATTTCTATGTTGATTCCACTTATATGGGTCGCATCTTCATTTGAGCTTTTGAGGTGGCTCTTCTTTCTCTTAATAGAAGACGTAGTTAGGGTCGAATGCACCAAAGATAGGAAACTGGGAAGAGGCTTCCAGGGCTTTTATCTCTATAGGAATTTGCTATACATGGCTATTGAATCTTGGAGAAGTCAGAGACAGATCCTCCTTCCATTTTCTTCAAAGACCTAAACTCTATCATGTATCATGAAATCCTTCCTATCTCCCCACCTACTGTGAAAACACTCATCCAGGCTTCGATTCCAAGAATAGATCCGGGGCTACTCCCTCGAATCCATTTTCTCACCCCACCATCCGTGCTCGACAAAGACTCTCATCCGTACATCTTCACTTTCTAATGTTTAGGTTAATCAGATAATCAGAGAAAATGTTCTCTGCGCTATGTCCCCATCTCCAAAGTGAACTTGGGCATGTATTTCAAATAGTCTACAGGAAAAGGATTCATAGGATGTGGGTGTAGGATTAAGGGAGCATATTTGGTAGCTTACCTGAATCCATTCTATTTAGAGGGGGATTAGCACCATCCATAGGAATATTAGGTTGAGGAGAGATGGGAGGAGAAGGAGTTTGAGAAGGGGCTACTGGATTGAGTCTCGAAGTGGAGTGGAAACAAGAGAGGATTCAAGGAGATGGTTGACGCACCCAAGTCAACAGGTGCTTCTCCTTGCGCAGGAGTAGTAAATATAAGAGTGGGGAAATATTTTGCGGCCCTGGGTCTACACCAATGTATAGCTTCAGAGGAGAGGGGAGAGACAAGGATTTCTCCCTCTAGTCCCATACCAAGAGGGGAAACCCCGCCAGAAACACTCCCAAAAATTCAGAAACGGGAACCCTCCAAGGGAGGTCTATCAAGAAACCGGGAGAGGAGAAAAAGGAGTTCTTATTAAGCGAGGTGGGGAAATACCTGGGATTCGGTGGCTGGGCTTTCTTCGTGGGCCTTTCCTTTCTCGGTGAACCACCTATGGACTGGCCATGCATGCATCTAAGGGTAGCTGTGGATGTGACCGCTGCATGTCCGCCTGAAGCAATTAAAAACAGCCGGTTCGCCTCCAAAGGGAGTCGCCACAATGGAGTCACCTGTGTGCACAAGTAGCAATCTCAATAGTTCTAATATCTCAATTATCCTGAAGATTAACTGAAACGTAACACTGATCCATTATGAGAGACCGACACCCACGCTTTGAATTTCAATGATTTGTTTATATAAAGGATGATCAAATGGAGATAAAGGTTCGAGGAGATATCACTCTAACTGTGTATTGGGTCTAGCATGCATAGAACAAAGGAGGTCTTGATCTAACTTCTACCTGGGTTGATTAAAGATGAGTAGATGGAAGAATTGGTGAAGAAAGGTGAACAAACAACTTGGGCAAATGGGATTTCAAAGGGTTCATAGAAGAAAGACTCTCAATGTAATATCCTCTTGGTCTGTGTTCTCAAGAAACCGGTGGGGACCTCAATCGATCCTCCAATTCTAGGTCACTCAGCGCTGAGAAAAACAAAAGGACTGATTAGAACAATGTAACTGCTATAGTGATCCTATCCAACATCATCCTATAATTGCTGCAACTCGATTGGACCCTCCAATCCCGAGCTATTCTATAACATAGTATAACAAAGATGTGAAAGAAACTGCATTCATAAGGGGCAGAAGTCTCAAAAGTCTATACATAACCGGAGTATCAGTGCTTCATCAAAGATTTACAACCGGGAGCTTCCCACAACCATCGATGGATACAAAAATGGAGAAAATGTCTACATATACTCGAAACAACCACAGCAACAAAATCAATACATTCCATTAAAAGCTTCTATACCCGCGATGACCTCCTCTCGATAATCAATCTACGATCAGCGCACCATGTAATGGACGAATCTATAAAATATCGTTTTCTGAGAGAGCACGTCACCAATCAGATTGTTCAGTCCATTACATTCCAACAACATAACAAATTGTAGACATCTTTACTAAACCCTAGCCAAGACACCATATGAATATCTCCAATGGAAGCCGGTGTCAACCCCACCTTCACACCCAAGAGAGTCCATCTTGTTAGGGGAGTTTTCGGTATTGATTTCGAATGTCCATACCTCCCAAAAAATACTGCAAATGTTTAGGGGAGCATGCTTCTGGACATTACGTCAAAGCAAAAGGAGTGGTCTAGACTAGATGCTACAGTTAGAGGTCCATACGATTAACACAGCTGTCAGAGCTATCAATGCCAAAAGGGGATATTGCTGGCATGTTTACAAGGTAGTGTAAGTTTGTCATTGATGGAAAGATCGTATATGCAATGATGGAAAATAGACAAAAGAAGACCGAGGAGAAGCGACAGTGATCTTTTGATCCCATTGAGAATTCTCGATGAACGTCAAATATGAGCCCGAGGTTCGACCGACATTGGATCCAAGAGCAACCTGCACGCTCTTTAAAGAGAAAGGTGAAGTAGGGTTACAAAATATCAAAGGCAAGAGGACAGTTTTGGATACCAGGAATTGGAAGAATCAAGACTCTTCATCACCGAGTCCCTGAATCGCCAGTAAACGTGCAAACACCAAAGCCCCAGCGTGTAGACGGGGCTTTGGATAACGGAGTTGAAGAGTCAAGACTCTTCATCATCGACCTCCGAATCGCGGAAATGCAAAACCTTTGAAAACCCCGAACAGCACATCAACCTGAGGTTTCATATACTGAGAGTTGGAGGAGTTAAGAGTCGGGACTCTTCAAATACGAACTCCGGCGTTGTCTTAAAACGGAAAACTCAAACAGCACATCAACCCGAAGCTCGATACCGAGTTGGAGGATTTCAAAAGTCGAGATCATAGGAGTCCCTGAAGTCGCCAAATCTGAAACACCAAAAACACCTTTGTGATTTCCGACACCGGAGATGAAGCACCAAAACACTTCATCACAAGGAATGCCGAAATGTCGAATGCTGAAATGAAAAAAACACCTTTGGTGTTGGTTTCAGACACGGGAGTTGGAGTGTTGAACACTTCACCACAAGGAATGCCGAATGATCTAAACATTGAAATTTATTTTCAAAATAAGGCTATGGTCACCACCAATTGTCACATTGTCAAAGAGTTGTAGAGAAGATATTGAAGAGACAAGCTCCATTTCAGATTTTGGGACATGGAGAGTCGAGATCTATCTCATCATAGAACTCTTGAAACACGAACAAAATACATGTTCAAAATTGGCCGTTGGTCATAATCCATGGTCACATCGATGAAGGCTCAAGGAGGAGGTAGCACGGAGATAATCTCCATTTCATGATCACACTTGGTGAGTCGAGATATTCTGGACTACGTGGATGTCGAATCTAGGAATGTCGAAATGCCAAAAGGAGGAATTACGAAATGGAGAAATATGTGAGACCATCATTTATGATCTAATGGTGTAGGTTATTCGGGAATATAATCGAAGGGATATTGTTTCTCTTCATAGTTAATCGATTAGTGGCGATTTAGTTGTTGAAGCGGTCTTAGGAGGTTCATTTGTAACTTCTAGAAACCATCGATGGTTTCGCCGTAGGGACTCAAGACTGCAGAAAAGCATTCCTGCAGAGGAGTTGAAGAGTCTCAAGTAATCTGCCAGTGTAATGAAGATTTTTCCTAGAGGCATTTGACAGATGGATGAGCATTGCTTGTAACCGCATTAGAGAGGATGAGCTCGACTGCGACAGAGAAGACAAAGAGTCCGACTGCTAGACGTGCTATGAATTCAAGTATAACACCTAGGGATGATGGACACATGGGTTGAACAGCCAAAGAAATTGAAGAGTTGCAATGATGAACAAACAGAGCACTCAACATGAAGAGCATACAGAATTATGTATAGGTAATGAAATCAAGGTGCACAAGAGACCATAAGAATAGAACAAATAAGAGATGGTGTTATTGAAGAGAGGAATCACACATGGGGAAATGGCATGCTATGGGCAGGAGTTGAAATACACAAAAGAGGCATAATTCAAAGAATCAAAAAAAGACATAGAGCTTGTGCAAGAGAAGCTAAAGAATAGATGCATAGTTGAGATAGTAAAAGAAGGTTGAAGTGCACCTAAAGAATAGGAAGATCGAAGTTTAAGAAGATGCAGTGCGCATTTAATAATTCCATAAAAGAGAGCAGAGCAAATAAAAGAAAGGTGAAGAGCGGGATGAGACTAGTAAGCCATTGATGAACATTATATCAATCGTAATAAGCTCTCGAGTTAAAAGATTTATAATCTGTGGTGGTAGGAGGTGCTAGGGAGGACTATTATCCTTAGAGGTTCAAGTGAGAGATTGAACACCGTGGAGTCAGGGAAGCCTCCATCTAGTTACAAACTCGTATAGAAACTAGGGTATGTGGTGGTGCAAGGGAGAACTATATTGTTCCTCTGCTATACATGTTGGTGAATCATGGTGATCGAAGTCATTTCCATCCATTTGGTGTCGGAACACTTAGGGAGCTGGTGCTTCCTCCTAGTGGGTGCCAGAGAACTAGGGACTTGGTGCTTCCTTCTAGTAGGTGTTGGAGAAAACAGAGATTTGGTGCTCTTAACAAGTTGCAGCTTGCAAAACGAGGTTGTAGCCTCATTAAGGAGTTAGTGCTCATAAGTATGATAATGAAGTAGAATGTAAAGATTACTTATCATATAAAAGAAGAAGAGGTTTTTCCCTTCATGGGCTTCCTCGTGAAAATATCCGTCAGATATTTCACATGTGTGAATGATGTTGAATGTTCTATTGTTTACTTCCTTTCATTACTGTGATTGTCTATTCAAAGGTTCGCAAAGAGTTTTAAAATAAGCATAATTGTTTAAGCCTCCTAGTAACAACTGATTCACCCCCTTGTCCAACAGAGAGTTAGCACTAGAACAATACAAAAAATTGATAAAAATCCAAATTTATCCACAGGAACCGAGAATGCAAATGTAAGCATGAGTATGATATGATGAGTTGATCCATGTATATGATCAACTCATGAAGAAAAAATAATTGACACATAGTCATGATTAAAAAGAGAGTTAATTCATGAGCATTATGAATAAGGATAAAAGGAAAATCATATTATTTAAAAGATTAATATTATCATTTAAATGAAAAGGTACAATGGTTCAAATATCAAAATATGAAATGATTCAAATTCACACCGCTTGGAAGACTATATAAACAAGAAAGAATGGTGAGAAGATGTGTAGTTGAATTTGTTGAAGTATATATATTTATATATAATAGATTTAATGAAGGTTCATTCTATCAGGTTGGTTCCTTTTTACAAGTTGGGTCTTGTATGAGGATTGGATTCCTCAAATCTCAGTTGGATATGAGATCAACAAGCTAGGACTTGTTATGAGGGTTGGATTCCTCATTTCTTAGTTGGATCTGAGAACTACAAGTTGGGTCTTGTAACAAAGAGTTGGGTCTCTCATAAGTTGTTTGAAGATGATATTCAAATATTGCTCTTATGTATTCATTCAAGTTAAATAAATAAATAAAGTATTTATTCTTTTATATATTGATTGAGAAAATGAAATAAATATTTGTTGTTCAGTTAATTTATGAAAAGTGGAAAATTGTCCAAAGTTTTGTAACACTAATTCACCCCCCCCCTGCCCCTCTCAGTGTCAAGTATCCATTTCAACACAAATCATATAAAATGTGAAATCAAAAGGGAAATCAAAAGAAAAATAGCAGCAACAGTGACTTCTCAGAAGATGATGAAGAATAAGTGGCCAACTTTGTTAGAAGATTGAACAAGGGAATCAATGACAGATATGAAGGTAAGCTTCCATTGATTTGTTTTAATTGTGATGGTATTGGTCATTTTGCTAAAAAATGTACTCATAAGAAAAATAAGAGGAATGATGAAGATTACTCAAATAGAAAACAAACATATAAAGGAAAAAGAACCAAAAAGAAATCTTTCAAGAAGAGATTATGCACCAAAGAAGACATATCCTCATCAGATGAAGATGAAATCAGTGATAGTGAGACATAAAGAGTTATATTCATGGAAATAAAAGACTCTGATAAAGAATACATCGAAGAAGAATATGAAGAGGCAGAAGTTGACTACTGATAAGAATTGTTGAGTGCCATATAAGTTATAAGAAGAGAAAAGAAGAAAAATAAGAAGCTACAAGAAGAACTAGACAAGAAAGAAGATACTCAGGAACTAGAACAAGTGATCATGAAATTGAAGCTTAAAATAGAAGAAGATAAAAGAATTGAAGAATCACTCAAAGAAAAGTTAGAATAAAGAGACAGGATCATTGTAAATTTAGAAGCAGAGATTCTCACATTGAGAAAGGATCTTCAAAAGAAAAATATGTAGAACAACTCAAAACTTCTCGATGACATTATTAGCAGTCAAAATCCTTATCATGAAAAGTCTGGACTTGGATACAATCAGACAGAAAAGGGATCAATATCAAAAGCAATAGAACAAGAAACATACCCAAAAAGTTATGCAGAAACAATCAAAGGGGATAGGAATATTATAGAGACACTCCTCCACTGAGAAGATTCAGACTTTAGAATCAATGACCGACGAAAACAAATAGGCCTCAGGAAGAAGAAGGATTCATAAGAGTAACTCCTTTCAAAATAAATTCAACTCCCAGGTATCAAACTATATTTTTATTTTATGTTATGCATGCAATAATTTTGGACATAAAGCTATCACTAGTACATATGGGCAGATTATTCCACGAAAATTTTCCACATTTCCATTAGTTTCATCTTTTTTAAACTGGGTGGGATTTTCATCGATATTGCCATGAAAGTTCGTCGCAATATCCACGAATAGGTTATTTTAACCTAGTCGGGATTTTTGTCGCTATTGCGATGAAATTTCGTGGCAATAGTGATGAACTTTCGTGGAAATAGCGACGAACTTTCGTGGAAATTGCGACGAAAATTTTGCCTATCTCATTGGTCAGTGTTAATGGCTAGTTGACTATTTGATCTATATATAGCTGACTTTAAGAGACTTTGCGACACAATTTCTATAGTTGCGACATTGTTCTTGGCTTTTGTTTGAGTTGTTTATTTTTTTCATCACCCACCGGTTGAACAAATCCAATTCTTGATCTACATAGCTCGGATTTTGAACTTGCAAGGTTATTATGTTTTTTTTTTTATTAATGTACTCATTTAACTTGTAAATTTTTGTTCAAATGTCCAAATTTCATGTAGCTTGTTTTTTCCTTGATAATATATTATATGTGTAGTACCATATTTCATGTCTTTGGTTTTTGGATCTA
>SNQJ01S0078946.1:0-36044 GCA_010110895.2 Picea sitchensis
TTGTTCAACTGGTTCCTCACTACCTCCTCTCTTCTTTTGGCTTCTTCAAGTTGGGTTTTCAGATTGACATTGCTTTCTCTTAGTTCTTTTAGATCTGCAAGGTTTCTACTAAGTTCATCATCTTCCTTCTTTTCTTCTTTTGCTTGACTGATTTCATTTTTCAATTTCTTATTCTCCTATTCTTTTTCTTCTAGCTAAATATTTTGCTCATATATGATTTTTTCATTGTCTTTGAGCTTTTCCTTTATTTCCAAGAATTCATCATCTTCCTTCTTCTTTTCTTTTACTTGACTAATTTCTTTCTTCAACTTCTCGATCTTCTCTTCTTTTTCTTATAACTGATTATCTTGTTTAGATATTATCTTTTCATTTTCTTCTAGCATTTCCTTTATTTCCAAGATATGCTTTAGAATCTTTTCAAGAAATTATTTAGTGTAGTCATGAAGATAGCTATAGTCTGAATAATTATGGTCATAGTGGTATTCATAGAGACCCCAATCAACTTTTTGTTTGGTCTTTGATAGTTCTTCTTCTACTTCTTCCATGGGATAAATGATAACAAAACATTCTTATATTGTATTTGAATCTTCTTCTTTACTTGCAGGGGAGAATTCAATATCAACATTATTGTAATCGAAAGATTGTGGAGACTCTTTACCTTTATTGATGGTCGAGTCTTCCTCTTCATCATTGATAGGAATGTCTTATGTGTCTTCTCTTTTGATTTGATACATATTTTCTAACTTCAGCCATAAGTCATTGGCGGATGTGCATAGTCCCACGCTTGCCTTGACGGTATCTGATAATCCATTGAGAAGAATCTTCGATGCCACTTCATTATTGAGAAGAATCTTCGATGCCACTTCATTTTTCTTCCTTACTCTTCTTTGGGCTACAATATTGGATAGATTCTTTGAGGTAGTTAAGTCCATGGATTTCTTTATCCATGCACCCAAACTTCATATCCTCTGACCACTGGTATTTTCTCCATGAAGAATAACGCGTTCCATCAAATAAGTGGAGCTTTGATTGTGAGAGAGCTCATATGTCCACCCATTTCTTCCGACCCACCTTCAAGGTTTAAATGTGTTGAAGGGAACCTTGATCCGACACCAATTTTTGAACACACCGCTCACACTAAGAGGGGGTGAATTAGTGTGAGGATTTTTATAACTGTTCTTCTTTCAAGTTAGCAGCTAAAACATAATTGTACACATTAAGAACAATCAAATCATAATCATAATGGACAAGAGATACCATATGTTTGTGTAAACTTTTGTATAATTTATATGTGTGTGTGTGTGTGTGTGTGTGTGACTATAGTAATGGGGATTTCCTACACCAACTATTTTGTATCAAGACTAACCGGGCGTAAGGAGCACCAACTCTAGGAGAGCAACTAACTCTGGCAAGACCCGCCTACGTAAGACTCATCTTGTTGATAGAATGGAATATATCCAACTAGAGTTCATATACTGCTGTAACACCCCCGTTTCCAACTTGTAATTAATCATAAATAGGATTACCATGCTAAGGCATGGACAATGTAAATGTATTATTACTTGAGTTGCCAATAACTGACTGGTGGGGTGAAGCCTTGAAAGTAATGGCCATGTTATCACTAGAGGAAAGAATGTGAAACTATAAGAGAGGGTTCATTATATCAAATGACCCCAAATTTCCCCTTTTTGGGAATAATGAACCCCCTTCTGATCCCAAGGAGAGAAACCAAGCACGAAGAAAGGACCGTGGTTGAATTATCAACCACTCCCATGAAAGGGAGCATGGTCTAACTACATAACGTCATATCGGCACCAATCGGCATGATGCATCAAGATGACTCGAAGTTCCCTTCGACAAGGAACAAGATGGGGTCGAAACCATCCCGAAAAATATGATAAAAATTGGTAAGGAGAATGCGCAGATCTCTCCAACGGATAATGGTAGTTCGAAATTTGATGCCGAGGAGACCGATAAACCTGGCCCAAGTTCAAGGAAAAATAAAGAAATCTATGAAAGTTGCAGAGAATGGAACCCGAGCAAAAGCTGAACATAGAAAGAATCCTTAAGAACTATGAGATTTCTCTGGTGATATAATGTTCGGCACGGGGTGTAATGTGAGTCTCTAAGAATGAGTGACTCTCGAGCCTATGGATGGGTGGAAGGGAGAACACCCATACCGCTAGTTGGATACCACCTATAATAGATAAGTAATCACATATCTTGTGTATTTAAGTGGTAATCTGAATTAAAGTTGGATATCCTATGAATGTTGTAAGGATGGATATGTTTTCTTAATGATTTATATTGTACCCTTTTTGTGTCTTCTTGATTGTGTAATTAGGAAAGTAGGAAATTGTATGACTTGGATGTGTTTTTATAATTTGAAATGCCGCATCCCTTGTGGTGGTTTAATCTAGAGCCATGAACTGCGAGTTCGTCAATCGCCATAATTTCATGTATGCATGTCAACCCTCATAGTTGTTTTGAGTCTCTTGGAGGACAAAGTCTATTAATATTAGGAGATATAGTGAAGATATGCACAGTCTCTCTACGAGACAAGAAGAGACTGAGAACCACTTAAGTTCTAATCTTGATAGCATATAAGAAGACCCTTCCAAGTGTTAAGCTCAAGAGAAAGAGCTTAACAGCTTCAAATCATTTATAAACCGATGAAGCTCGTGAAGGAAAACGAGACCTGCATCATCAAAAGGGAATATCCTTTTCTTCATTTGAAGATGAAATGACGATCCATTTGGGAGGATCTCGTGGTTCCACACGACTGCTAGATTTGAAGGAGGAGCATAGGCGTTAATGCCTCGATTCCCCTTCGGGCCGTGAAGTTCGACTAATGTTGGTAATCATTGTGAAGTGAATGGATCCTCCAAACTCAAGCTCCAATGTGATCTAGACCGAAGATCAAGACTATCTGGGACCTGTACCATTCATCGATCTCGCGGAGTGCCTGTTTGGCGGATGGGGATTTTCACACGCTGGTAATGATTAAACTTTAAGGAAACCCAAAGTTGGCGATGATACTCCAATTCATTGATCGAGGGGAAGGTTGTGGACCTTCTCGATCCAACAATACGCGATTGCATGGGAATTCAAAATTCCTAAGTACCAAGATCAGAAGAGACTAGCTCTTTTAAGATGCACATATGAGGTCCAAGAGGCAACCTTCTTTCAAGTTTGTAAGCTCAGGAAGGAAATCGGAAATCGAGACCCATACATCGTATTCTGAATTAAATCAAAGGTCGGTGACCTTCAAACATAAGCGAAATCTTCCAAGTCATGGGAGAAAGCAAAAGCTTAGAGGAGGAGCAATAGTGACCGTTAGATCAAGCACTATGAAAGATCCGGACCATTGGAATCCACGCCCAAAAAAAATTATAAGAGATCATAGGAGGAGATTAGATATGGGTCGTCAAATAGGAGAGTGTACCACGTTGGATCCCAAGGAAAGTGCATGAGGCCTAACCCTTTGAAAGTGAACAGGAGAGTGGACTTGTGAAGTCTCCTTCAAGTTCCAAAATCAATCAATTGTCCACTGCCGTGGCTGATAATGGGCGTAAGATCCAAACTTTAGAGGGTTGTGGAAAGGAGGAGGATGAACAATCAGCCTAAAACTCGGCCATTGATCGCCATGGGATAATGTGGCCGATATCATCTTTGTGTAAATTCACTTCTAAGGAAAATGAGCGCGTGAGAAGCTTCGAAACCCCAAAAGTCAAGAGTCGGCGAGATATTGTCCGCTGGGTCGACGTGGAGATACGTCGATATATCAAAAGACTTTGGGAAAACTACTTCGAGGTTTCCAAGTGAGGAGTGAGACAAAATCAAGCCCCGAAGCTTTGAGACTCGTAGTTCGAGAGCTTAGAGATAGCAAAATTCAACCTTCCATCATCCTAATTATATCTTATCGCCATATTGTCTGAAGCAAATCTCAAGCATTGGATTGTCCGAGGTGAATCTAGACCGTCTCATCCAGAAGAGACGGTGTAGATCGTAGGATTCTCGGTAAAGTCCCAGTAACTATAGCCATCGATCACCAAGAGGACATGTGGCATAAATCTATAGATTTCAAGTAAAGACCCAAAAGCAAGCTCCTCAACCATCCGATTAAAGTGGACACGCGGAGCATGAATCCTCTTAATTTCCTGAGGGGAAGTGAAGTTTGAGGATTTGAGATCTCGTGGCACGGAGACCCAGCGAAAGCATCGACCGCTGGATCGAGAAAAAAAGGTTGTAGGGACAATTGATCTAGCTGAAATGTCAAACCCCAAGAAAAGGAAGAGTCATTGACCTGAGGAGGACAAAATAAATCGTCGACTTCGAAAGATTGACGTACCAAAGAAAGGAAAGTTTGAGAGTTGAGAATTCCGAAGTCCAGAATTCTGAAACAAATCACAGCTGTTTATTTGAAAGAGGTCAGATTTGATCCTCAACTTTGAAAGGGATGGATATGAGACACCAGTTCAGAAGCATCATCAAGGTCAATGAGATCGACAGTCCCATCGTGACAAGTGTGGAATCGGCACGAAGTAAAAAGTTATATGAAGCCAACCAAACCACGTTTTGGATAAAGGACACGCGAGGCTCAAGGTGAATTGGTGGGGTGAAAAGCAGCTTGGTTTCAACCACCCTGGCCATGCTCGCACCTGCGTGGTTATGTAATGCCATCACCCAAGGTCATATCAAGGAAGGGGCTTACCATAAAAGGAGCTAGTGCCCAGACTCCGATATTTCACAGGCGCAAAGAGGAGGGTCACGGGTACCTTTAGACCCACGCCGTGAAATCTAAAGGGTGTGTGTTTAATTATAGAATGATACCATCAAGGTCTCATAAATTTGTTTGGCTCTAGAATTGGATATCCTTGACTGGGAGGTCAAACTGTCTCTCGAATCTTCCAAATTAGAAACTATGGATGGAGAATTTGTCCTTTAATGAGAGAGAAATTTTATGCCCATCATGGGTGTGTTACAAATTGGTATCGTGAGCATGGTTACAACACTTGGCCTACTTGGCTCATGAACGAGTCACATGTAAGGGAGGTATTAAGAAGCTATTTGCATTTACTCCTTGAGGAGAAGGACCGTAGATTGAACATATGATTTGGGAATTCTTGTTGAATTTCAGAAAAGAATTTCTTTAACCCTTTGTAAAAGTGATAACTAATCTTACCAGCGTAGGGATATGCTAATTAACATTTATAAGACTCAATGTGATAGTCAAGGCGGCGTGGTTCCATTAAGAGCAACCTAAGCTCCAAGGATGGATGATGATCCGTGTTCACAACACCGCTTCTAAGTACGGATAGTTGGAACTTCAAGAACCTGATGATGGTAGATTATATAATGAAGCTAATACCTTGTGGGATTAAAGGAATCTGATAGGATCATGTAGGATCCCTGGCAGTTATAGTTAATGCTCTATATTAAAATCGGACTATATAACTCCTCATAACCGTAGAAAAGTGAGATGGGTAAAACTCTATGAACGCTGAGGCAAGAAGGTTTTTTGCTATACGCTACGTCACAAAGAGGAAGTGACCCTGTTTGGTTATTTATTTGAGAAAAGACAACATCAATACTAGATATGACTGCGAGATTAGTCCTGTAAGTGATCAAACCTCAAACTAAAGGACACTAATGATGAAATTAAACTATCAAGTGAATGCATGAGGTAAAAAGGTGAAAGAGATGCACCTACTTATACACAAATGTGTATACATGATCATAAGGATGATTGGAAGATCCTTGGGAAAAGGATATAGAATATGGATATGTCCATGTGTGTGAATGACATGGAAAAGTGCAAGCAATAAGCTAGCATGATGAATACTTATCTCTGTTTAATTATGCTTGAGTACATGGTTTTAATGCATTATGGATCTTCCTAATATGAAGCTCCCATAGTAATACCTAGGTATGAATGATATTAACGCTCAAGTGATGCACATGTATGATGTGTTAACAAAACCGTAATATGTATGGATATTAATTGGTACATGACAAAGAGATGCATGTTTATATTCCCTATGGGATATTTGGTAAACTACTAAAGCTAACTCAAGGGCCGAGGGCCATCAAAAATAGGGATGGATGTGCAATAAGGAAGTGGCATGCTAAAGGATTCTTTGTGGAGGAACTGTGTGAAAACTCCGTCATGAGAACAAAGTCACAATCTTAATGATCACGAGAATTAAGCAAGGGACAATAAGCTATATGAATATTATTATATGTATATATATATATATATATATATATATATATATATATAGTAGAATCTTGGATTACGCTTGAAAAAACATCATGTAATGAATAGAAGACTACTAATGAATCTTGACCATTCGATAACTGAATGGTAACATGCAAGATGCATAGGTTCATGATTCATTATGGGAAAAATATTTTACCATTAAATCATGTTGATGTATCCTAAGAGTTAGGGATGAGCCTAACCTAGGTCTTCTTAGGAAAAGAGCAGAAAGATCACAATAAGAAGCAGATTGCATAAGTAAATGGGGGAAAAAGGAGGAACACTTTCCTCATCCTAAGAACCCTAAATTATTTAACAAAGCCGTAGGATTAAAAGAGAAGCCATGGAACCGTTATAGTTGGTAAAAGGCAAGTAAGCCCCCGATTATGATTAAATGAATAAATGAGTATGTTTAACTAAATAGGCTTGGTTGAAGCCATGATTAATAAAATTCAATGAGGCCTTAGAGATAACTCAACTGGGATGAAAATCCCCAGGCGTTGTAGAAATAATTTGAAGAAGGGGGAGAGCCCTCAATTTTTTTCTTGCTGAGTATTATGTTTTTTTCTTGGATGAGAAAGTTGGTACGATAATGAAAGTAAAAAGGTTTTGACACCATAGTGATAAATTTTGTATTGCTGAAGATACAATCAAAATATGTTTGTGTTGCACTTGTGGAAACATTTGAGAATAATGTGATGAAGTGCATAAAGATACGCTACGACATTTTGAATATGTTTTATGAATTCAAATGTTATGATACATGCATTTGGTTTTAATATTACAACTAATGTAATTCTGACTATGATGATGCATGCTATGTATAGAAAGGAATTGTAGATGTTGAGGAAGACAATTTCCAACGATGGGCAACCTTCAAGCAGAGATGACGAGAAGGTCAAGGTTGAAAGATTGTTGACGTGGTTGTAAAAGTCCCCATAAAGAAATGACGATGAGGTAAAAATCAGAAAGAGGGGTCTATAGCCAAGAACCAAATACATAATATTCATGCATATGTGACACAAGGTATGAAGGGATTTGGTAATAACCCCCATGAAACATTTTATTATCTTAGTGTTATGTATATACTTGAAAGGCAGTTGTATGTCTTGGATAATTCAAGTTAGGTATGATTAAGGAAAGAGAACCTGAATGATGGAGGTATGAACTTCCTCTCAGTAAACACTGCTTGTAACCCTTGGAAGAATTCATGAACCGATATATCATGAATGTATCGATCAATCAAGGAATGCTTAAAGGCATTCATGTGAAACTTTTGAGTTCATATGTACTGATTTGGGATCGATCGACCTATAGCAGATAGTATGGTCCCACTGTAAGAATGAAAGAAATGAAGAAGCCATATGAGCAAAGGTTGGTTAAATTCCAACACACCATGGCCAAGAACCGGTCATAAAGTGTGACGAACTTGAAAACAATGCAAGAGTGCATTGGGTATGAATGTGGCCATGAATAATTGGCACATTTGTTAAAATCCTTTGAAATGTTGAATTTCGTTTTGAAAGGTTTGGTATGTTGAAATGAGGCATAGGTGTTGGGTTATGAAAAAGGTACAAATATCTTCCTTTTTCCCGCAGTTCATGATATAATCTTGATTGAATTTTTGGTTAATTAGGGATAAATATGATAGAAAATGATTAATATGTCTTCTAGCATTATTATTTAAGTTATATTAAATAAGATTCTAAAATACGATTGGAATTGTTTGATTTTGTTACAGGATTAGATAAATGTTGTCAAACCCGAGATAGCAAAGGAGATCTTGAAGATGCGTAAGCTATTGGAGGTTGAGGACTTTTGGCACAAAGCAGTTTTGAAGATGATTGATTTTCTATATTGTAACTTTATAATTGTAAAGCAATCCCGAGGATCTCTTGATCCTCAGGATGACTTAATTTACCCAAATTATTGTAATATATAAAGGGTAATAGATCCTGAAAGGAGGATATAGAAGAATTGCATCCAAGTATTCAAAACTTAGAATTATTGGTCTGCGCAAGCAGTTTTTGTAAATGGTGTACCAACTATGGAATCAATAAAAAGATTTTAACGTTTTCACCATTTCTACATACTGAGTTTCTAGTAGCAGTGCTTCTGAGGACCAAGGGCCTAGTCTGAAGGAGTTACTGTCTCAATCTGTAATTGTATCAGTTTTGATTTTTGTTTTATGATTTAAATCTCCTTTGCAATAGTTAAAGATAGATGCACAAGTGTGTTAATTCTTTATTAAGGTTTCTTATAAGAGATAGATGTTTTGGTTTGAATGCTAATGATTGTTGTTCCAACTTCAATTACTGTAGTTTACTACTTGTGATTTCCTCTCATTTTCATATGCGTTGTCCCTTTTACTTAGATTCACATTTGTTGTTCCTTTCAATTAAGTTACATTTGTCGCTCCTTTCAATTAAAGTTACAATTGTTGTTCATTTAAGTTAAGTTACATTTGTTGTCCTTTTGATTATATTACAATTTCTATTTCTTTCCATAGATAGAAGTGAATTTGCTATTTCCTTTCCAGCAATTTGATTCATAGTTGATAGTTACTTCTACAAGTCTTTGCTTAGATTCAATTGCTTCTTTTCAGATAAGATGAATTCCAACCAGGTTAGTTAGTTCATTTTCATTCACAGCATGTTAGCAATTAGGTTTCAATTATGTTAAGTAAGATCTTAGTCTTAGAATCTTTAAATTAACATTTGATGAACTTGATTGTGGATAAACTCGGGTTTGCTTTAACAAAGCGATTTTAGCCTCTACAGTTATCTGCATAGACTTTACTTTGATATTATTGAGATAAAGAGCCGAATCCTGGGTTGATAAGAATGTTTTAGACATATTTAAGGCCCAGCTTGTTTGGGCGTCGTTGTCCAAGGGAGAATGTCAAAGATAGAATAGGTTGTGTCTCTGGAGGACGGGTATTGAAGATGGAAGGTAGAACCTAAATGTAATAATTAAGATGCTTATGCCAATGCTTACCTCCAATTGACACTTAAGAGGTTATATAGGTGTTTCTTTTGAATTTCTTTTTTTAGAGTGAAGTGTGACTAAGAAGAAGATCTTGAAAAACCAAAACACCCACCAAACCTGGAATCGAGGGCTCGGTGTTCCCTAGGAGAAGCACTTTCATAGAGGATATCATTCGAAAAGCTAAATCTCAAGCTTAGATTGGACCTAGGAAATGATATACCCAAATCCCACAGTGCAGTTCACCAAGCTGCATTACACACTAAGATTCATAGAAAAGCTGAGAGGGATTGAGAAAAACTTTCCAAAGCACAAATCTTCCACCCTCAACCCCTTTAGAAGAGGAAATTATAAGTAATGCAGGAGGAAGGAGAAGGAGGAAACCGAAGCCGAGGTTGTCCAAAGGCGGACCCATCACACGATCTGAATCTCTTCTGAAAGAAGAAGGCATGCCCAAAATCCCAGATAGAGGGATTGCAATCAAATCCCTAGGGGATCAAGTAATCAATCGAAAGAATACCCATGCCAAGAAATTCCTGAAGATTATTGGCAAATATTTGATAAATAGCTGTGAATCAACAACGATCGAGGTCTCAATGTTGGAATATCACGATAGTTGATCAATATCAATGCCCCATAGAAACCCCCCCTCACAGACACCTTAACCTTTACATGGATTGATCTCAGAGGACCCTGGTGTGTTCTTATTCGAATTTGATGTCCTATGTAGGGGTTATGATTACACCTCTAAACCCCAAAAATTAGAATTGTTCCCCTCCACTTTGAAGGAGTAGCTCTACACTGGTTTATGGGATTGGGCTATTTCATCTCATCCCATGAGTTGAAACATGCCTTCTTGAAAAAATACTAGGATTATTGTAGAAATAGGGACCTAAAAGATGAAATCTTTCAAATGCAAAAGAAAATGAATCTATTAGAATAATATGTTGAGAGATTTGAGTATAATTTACAAAGATCACCATATGGTACATTACCAAGTGAAATTACTTAAAGAAACTGCGATTAAAGGTATAGAAGAGGATGAATGGGTGAAACATTGAATCTAATGGGGAAGGGTGACATTTATCAAAAAAACTTATGATAACATCATTCTATTGTGTATCAAGTGCTCAAGAGGAAGTACACAGACCAAGTCAAGAATGCAGACGTCCCTCACAAGAAAAAACAATATCACCAGCGGGGGTGTTAAGCGAGTTGAAGTTGGTAATCTCATAGAAAAATTCAAAAAAAAACAAGGCTTTCTATTCTAGTGGATGTATTGAAGGTAAGCAGAAAAATCGAGGAAGAAGAATAGACTTTATGCATATTTTTCCTTAGATGTAGAAAAAACATGGTCCAAGGGAATGTCCTTTGGATGTAGTTGGACATGCTGTTTGTATAATGTCTAACAGGAGCAAATGCCCATTACTCCTTGGATCGAAAGTTAATCTTTAGAAGCCCAGGAAGAGAAACAAAACTATTATATCCCCAAGTGGCTCATGATAGATTAATGGTAGGCCCAGCCTCCAAATACACTCCAAGACCCGACCTCTTTATTTTCTGGACAGTATAAACAACAACAAAATTACGGCAACCCACATGGCGGGGCCATCAGGTTTACCACTAATCCATGTGGCCCCAACAATACCCACCCTACAAATCCCTTGGTGAACTAGCGCACCAAATCCCATCACATGAGAATCAATGGCTGGGGTCTGCTGGTCTAACTCACAATACCCCACCCCATCTGTGCTCAAATAATGTCCCATACCCTTCGCAGTGGCCCAACATGACTTCCCAAAACCTAAATTGGAATCAGAATTGGTAGTTCCCCATGGGATAAACAATCAACCCATGGAGATGGCCCCTCAAACCTAGCACTTGGTAAGCTCCACTCCATTGCCCCAAAACCCTCAATGTGAAGATTTTCCCTCAGTACCATCAACCCCTTAAATACTAATAATAAGACCAGGCTATTTCTTGGTTGGAAAATGGAAAGGAAACCAACTAGGTGGAATTGCAACAAACTCAAGTTTGAGATCATGGTATAATCTCTCTGAAGAAAATAACATTTTTCAAAGGCGAGAATGAAATAACAAACCAACCATGATAACACCCTCTAGAGATGTGGTAATGTAGTGAAATAGGAAACAAAGGCAGTCCACAGGATCTTGATAGGATGCAACTCCTTCCCTTTGTTCTCGAAGATTGATGATAGAAAAAGAGCACATGTGTATCCTAACTGACATCATTAGGAAATCAATAATTTATATGTCAATATCCCACTCCCGCAGGCTCTCCAAGATGTTCCAATTTATGCAAAGACAATCAAGGAACTATGTGGGAGGAAACTGTTAGGAAAATTAAAATTCATCATCAACAGTTCACATAGTAGGAGCCCTGTCTGATCTAATTCTAGGTAGACAAGGAACTAGTCAAATGTCTGATCCGGGGAACCCCATAGTAGCAGATTCAGGATCAAAGAGGCATGCTTACATCACTAGTTGATTTGAAGCCATCAATATCTGACTATGGGGAATCTACAACACCACAGGTCTTGACTCCTTTAGACCCACCCCAATTATATTTACAATTGGATGATCAATCGATGGATTAGACCAATGGAAGCCACACTACATGATATAGCAATCTTAGTCGACTCTTGGGAATATCCAAAGGATTTCCTCATCATCAACCTATGAAGTGGACTCGAAAGGCATCCATTGATACTGGACAGACCATGGCTTGCAACAAATAGTCGTGCAGGATGTTGAATGGGTAATATGACAATTTCTAGAGAGGTGTTATGAAAAATCTCATCTTATATCCTCCAACCAAGCCAAGCCTGATTTTCATATATCCATAATTGCCACCACCATGATATCTAGAAAAGGATTTACGAGCCTCTCTCACATTGGAAGAAGCTCTCATACTCAAGAACCGGCTAGAGGATGATGTAATCCAATGGGTTTATTAACATCCTAACCATCGTGGGTAATCCAACATGCCAGATGATCCAAGATGTTCTAGATTGTGAAGCATAGGGAGACCCGTTGGGATATTTAATGGAACAACAAATCCTAAATAGCACGATTCATAACAACAAATCCGTTGAAATTACACCAGGGAGGTCTCTGAACATGACTAATGCCATTTTATATGAGAAACAACAACAAAATCTGGTTCAAGTCCTTTCTAAATATCAAACAGAGCTTTTGCTGTGATAGGCATGAAGGTAGTGATCCACAGCTCTGCACCACATTTATATTGAAGGATGCAACCCTGTTAAGTGATACGGAGAGACTAAAATCCCCACCTGGGGATATTGTTGAAGAGTGCAAAAGGCATTGGATGTAGATTTTATATGTCCCATCTCGGATAATTGGTGGGTTTCCCCATTAGTGATAAAATCCCCAAGAAAGATGGAAATGGAAGAATTTGAAAAGCTATTGTCAACTCTGAGGGGAACTTAACAAAGTACTAAAAGGACCACCTTCCCTTACCTTTCATTGATCAGTCCTGGATACTTTGGTAGGAATGAATTATTTTCTTTCCTAGATGGTTTAGTGGCTACAATCGAGATCCAGATTACCCCAGAATATCAAGATAAAACTACATTCACATGCCCATGGGGTACCTTTGCATACATAGTATTTCCCTTTGGAATTTATGTGCTCAACCACATCAAGAGACCATCTGAGCATATTCAGCGATTTGATCAGTGAAGGGATTGAAGTTTATATGGATGATTTCACTTCTTATGGTGATGACTTTGATCAAGCCTTGAATAATCTGGAAAAGAGTACTAGAGCGGTGCATTGCTACCAGTTTATTTTTAAGCCATGAAAAATGTCACATGATGATGACAAAGGTGTGGTACTAGGGTGTATTTAATATATGGAATTAGAGTAGATCAAAAAAAAAATAGAGGCAATCATGAATTTACCTGCACACACACAAAATGAGGTATGTAGTTTTCTTGGTGCTTCAGGATACTATCACAGGTTTATGGAAAATTTTGCAAGAGCCGCTCCACTTTTACATGCTTTGAATGGTAATTTGGAGTTTGATTAGTCGATAAGTGTGATGATATGGAATTTGTAGCTGGACTCAAAGCCGACCTTGACAACATCGGTGTTGAGGGGACCAAACTGGAAGTTACCATTTCATATCTCTTCATATGCATTGGATATTTCCATAGGCGTTGTCCATGGACAAGAAGAAGACAAGAAAACCTATGCCATTTATTTTATTAGCAAGAATCTTTCTCCAAATTTGAACAGTTATCACGATGAGAAAAATAATTTTTTAGTTATTATACGGCGCATCAATGAATTTCTTCGTTATATAGCAGATATCAGGTTATTACGTATCTTGATCATTACGCTTTAAATATCTATAGATAATAAAACCAATTACTAATGGATGGGTCACTTTCGGTGGTTATTACTATTGCAGAAATTCAACATCACCATCAAGATTATTTTGGGAGAGAAAATTTTGTCCCAAACTTCCTCTCCCGTATACCCAAAACACATGACTCCTTAATAGTTGAAGACAAATTTCCAGATGAGCATCACGTTTTTCTGTTACTACAAAGCCACCTTGGTATTCTAATGTGGCAAATTATCTGGCAGTGGGAAAATTATCGGCACATCTATCATCAAGGGAAGAAAACTAATTGTCCAACATAGAACACAATTCACTTGGATCGATGGATATCTCTTCCACGAGTGACCTCGGATCCACGAGATCGCGTCTGAGATGATAGAATCTCTGACATCTTGAAGAAATGAGAACATGATGAAGCCTGTGGTGGGAATTTTGCAGACCACGGGACTGGACAATTTTTTTTACAAATGGGATATTATTGGCCCTCAACATTCAAAGATGCAAAGAAATACATCCATACGACGGTTGTCAGTGGATGGGAAAACCAGGTCATTTGGTAGAATTCCCTTGAAAGCACAAGTAGTCATAGAACCATTTGAAATATAGGCACTAGACTTCATTGGCCCCTTCAATCCAAAGTCAAATAAGAAGGCCTATATTCTCATTGCAATGGACTACATGAACAAATGGGTAGAAGCCTTACCAATGCTGAAAACTGAAGTAGTCATCAAAATTGTTTCAAATTATTTATCTTATTTTATGGAATACCTAGAGAAGTAATCAGCGATGGGGTCACAATTTACAACTCATAGAATCACCACCACCTTGAAAAATTATCATATCAAGCATAGAGTTACTTCTCCATACCACCCCCAGGAAAATGTATGAGTGGAAAGTACCAATAAATTCCTGGAGGCAATCCTAACAAAGAATGTCTCAACAAACAGACATAGTGGGATCTGAGCTCCCCAAATGCCTTATGGGCTTATCTCACAACATGGAGTAACACCACTGACTACTCTCCCTATCACCTAGTCTATGTCAAAGAACCCATCTTTAATCGGGTTTGATATCAAGACCTTAGGATGGCCCATGAAATTGGGTGGATCTTCTGAAGCACATAAAACAACACCTTCAGCTGATCCATGAGTTGGATGAAGCAACGTCTTGTCTCTTGTGGGTACAATTTATTCAACAATGAAGTGACTGGCATGACAAATATATCAAGAAGAAATCATTCAATAGAAATTGATTGGTAAGCTTCTCATGATTCGATTCGGGATTTCACAGAAAATTATGGTAGCGGTGGAAACAGGACCATGTAAATTATTAAGTCCATGATATTAGATTGTGATCACTTTAGTTACCATCGGTGGGTCTGGTTCTCCTTTTCTGGTCAATGGATATTGGCTATGACTCTACCATCAACCGCCTTCAAAAAAATCATTCTACGGGAAATGAGACCCTACCGTTCAAATTTTGGTTGGCTGTGAAGGTAACCCAACCACTCCAATTCCTTAAATGATGAATTTTGTTGACCTTGTACATACTTTATGTAGTTTTTTTTTATATAGATCTAATTGAGTTGTTAGTTTTTATTTTTAATTTTAACAAGAAGTCACTTGGGAAATAAGGCTTCAAGGGAAGATAAGCGTAATGAAAACAATTAGCATCTTTTCTTTTCGTACTCTTGCTTTTATCTTATCACACATACCACATCTTTCACATAAAAGCAGATATGTATGTTCCTTAGAGTGATGGGGCAGCTATAATGAACTCACTGACATCCTTGGACCATCAATGCTGATTACGAAATAAAGTGACCCATGAATTGAGGATGGATTTAGTTGATGACTAATCAGCCTTAGATTCAAGAAAAATACATTTTTAGGGAGGTTTCCAAAATTACCTAATCAGATGGTTAAAAATTTAACAAACTGTCATTCCCTTCATGCAATTGTTGTTCCTTTGGAGTATCATTGCTATTCATTTGAATGGAACAAGCGTAAATCCCCTTCCATAGCAGATTATTTGTTCCTTTAGTGTATTTGTTATTCATTTGGATCTAGGTGTACATCATTCCCACCTCACTTGGTTGTTGTTCGGCAAACGGAACAATTGTCGTCCCCTTCTTGTGATTATTGTTCCTTTGATTATCGTTTGTTGTTCATTTTGAATGGAACCATTATTTGTTCCTTCACGATTGTTGTTCATGGAGTATTGTTGATGTTCATTTTATTTGAACAAACATCATTCTTTTACGATTGTTGTTCCTTTGAGTATCGTTGTTTCTCATTTTTCCATTCCTTCCTCTCGGGTCACACCATGCATTCTAAAAGGAACAATTGTTGACTCCATGCATTTTTGCTCATTATGGATTCCTTTCCTTCATGTTGTTAAAACGTTAGCCATTCCTTTGGAGTATGACTTTCACTAAGTAATTTTCACCAACATTATTTATAATTATCATCGATTTGTCATTATTTTGTGGACTATCTTTCATACCTTATCAAATTGTTTTTGGATTAATTTCTTGGAAATATCGCAAATCTTGTTCATAATCTGTAACCACCATAATTCGTTTCTTTTCCTATATACATACAAATGCTTGAATGATAATCCGTCTTCATATTATAATAAGGAGACTTAAGAACACTTTTACTTGGCATACTTACACTTATTTATGCCATCCCTTACTCTTAAAGAATTAGATGGAGCCTCCTTAATGGAGACCTTAAAATAAAATGATGAAAAATAAAACAAATAAATATAAGTAATAAACTTCTCCCACAAGGAATAGGGGGTCTCATCGCAGGCCTAACCTACCTACTATCCTTAGGATAATAACATTAGTGACATTCCCACTATGGCTACACACCAGGGCAATGGCCTTTGATAATTTTTTCCGTCAAAGGACAAGAGGGGAGGTCTCATCATGAGGTGGCTTGTTCACTTAAGTTACAATCCTGAGTGAGTGGCATTATCATAATTTGGCTACCAAACCAGAGTAATGGTCTTCTTGGGAAAAAGGGCTTGATTCAAATGTTGTGGGATCACGGGCTCATCTATGGGTTAAAGGAAACCATGTTGAGGACTATATGGGCTTCTTTGTGACGATCGCTTTACTGTCGAATAGGTTTACCTTAAAATACCAAGTTTCTCCGTGTCTCTTGATCTCTTTTACTCAAATAATGGGGCTATCATTTTGGTTATATTCAATAACTAGGGAAAAGTAACGATATGATATGTGGAATATTTTAAATGAACAAAATTTAATTTATTATTGTTTATCCTTAAAACATTTTTTGTATAGATAAAAATGGTCCAATTTCCAACGAAAGAGGACTATTGTTTATGATTACCATTAAATATGATTTTTGAAAATTATACATGATTGGTCCCCATCGATGGCGGCAGTGCAATTATTACCTCTCACTAGAAATGCCTACACTCATTACTTTTGCCTACACTAAAAGTCGAGGAAGACCTCTACATTAATGAGTGGATGCTTGGCACGATTTCCGATAAGATTTTAATGATTGTAATAAATGGAAAAGCCACATTTTTATACACTCGTTGTTGTTCTCTGATATTTTTTATTTTTGGTAATATTTCCTCCAATTTGGTCTAACCAAATGCACTAACTAAGACGATGAGTCCTTCTCTTTCTCCACAGAAAGATGGGTGGGCTGGAAAGCGTCGTGAGAACCAACATTACTATAGATATGAGGAGAAGGCAAAGAGAAATCCTAGATGGGTGGATGAATCGTCAACGGTTGCAAGGATATGATCACGAATATCAGCTTGAATTCTTTCAGAACTTGTAGGGAGAAATTTCCATGGTTAAAGGATTATACAAATTCAATTACTCAGAATCGTGGCGATTCTGAGGTCTACTCCCTAACCACGGGGAATTCAATGGAAGGGAAGATATACATTGCTCAAAGAAGCTGTAGAATCTTTCATATACCCCGAAGAAGAATTGGATAAAAAGGGAAGGGACTGCTTGACACTCGTGAACCATGGAAAGGCTGGAAGGGGTAATTCAAAGGTACATCACTTGTGATGGACGGTACGATGTAATTCGACCATGCCACCTCAAATTTCTAGTGGCACTCAAACAAAGGTTGCCACCTCAAATTTCTAGTGGCACTCAAACAAAGGTTAGTAATCAATCTACCATTTTTTCTAAATTCCATGTTACATGTGGTTTCCATAAGAACATAGAAGGCCAAGGATCCTATTACTATCATCAACCACCATGGATTAGTTAAATTGATAGTAAATAAGGCCCTGAGTCAAACTCAATTAACCTGGGGTAATCTTATCGAGGCCAATAGACCTCTACAACTGGAATAACCTAAATTATATCATGAAGACCCACGACAGGAAATTGAAGAGATATAGGAAGGGGAGGCCACTGCCCAAATAGAAATTCCACCTCCTCAACCCGAAGTTGAGGTAGACCCTGTCCAAATTATAGACACTCGGACCTCACAAGCAAAAGCATTAATGAGAAAGAGGAAAAGAGCAACGACTAATCCTAAATCCCCCATTGAGAGGAAGAGGAGAAGAAGATGGACAAGAGACCCTGAAGAAATTCAGGAAATGACTGAAAAAATTTAGAAAATGACTAAATAAATTTAGAAAATGACTGAATAAATTCGAGACATTACAGAGCAGTCATTATAGGAAAATGTTCAATAAATTGAGTAAGCAGAACAAACCTCACAAGGGAACAATCAGGAAGACACCCAACCAACATTGGAGCACCTGACAAAATAATTTTTGAAAAGATATGAGGTAGAAATAGCTCAGGTTTTAGGGAGCTTAGGGACCTCAATGGACATAGTCACAAATAAACTAGAAGAATACCAAGAATGAGCCTCTTCTTCAAAACCCACTGAAGACTTTTCTGATATTGAAATGTCATTCCCATAGGACGCAACACAGGAAGAAACTCATCGTGAGGTAAGAATCCCTCTTGGATAGACAGAGAATTTGGAAGGAACAGAGGAAAAACCACCTATTGACCAGGATGAAGAAGACCTTGAGACCCCTCACAAACATAAATCAGTCAAAAGCCATAGGAGAATTAGAAAGCTAAAAAAGGAAAACAAGTTGTTGAAGAGAAGGGCTAAAAAGGTTGAAGTATTAAAGTAGAAGGTTGGAAAACTCAGGGAAATTATTAAATAATTAAGAAAGCAACTAGAACAAGTAGATAAGGCCCACAAAAGAAAGAAAAACAAAAGGCCCGGAGTGCAAGGAAGAAACCCTCTTCCTAAAAGAGCAGTCACTACAAACTCTGTGGGGACACAAACAGACCCTAAATAAATAATAGTAGAGGATGCAGTAGCTCAGAATGAGGAAGTAATTCCTTTAGAAACATTTGATGTTGAAGTGCAGACAGATACCCTAGTCACAGAGGAAACAACTCAATTCCTTGAGTAGGATGCTACCATTAGGAGATTGGAGGAAGAATTGATGCAGTTCCAACAAAGCCTGATCCAAAATATAAATGAAATAATGAGTATGATAGAGCATCAAGAATCTCAGTCTCAGGAACATAGCACCATCATTGATAGACTGGAAGAAGATATGATGCAAGCCCATCAAGCATTAACTTAATCTGGAGATGAGATGGGCGCTATGGAAGAGTATCAAACATCCTAGTCTCAGAAACAGAGTGCCATCATTGATAGGTTAAAGGCAGAGATGGTACAAGCCCAACAAGCACTGACTCAAACCAGGGATGAGATGGTTACTATGGAAACACATCAAAGAATTGTTAAACAATTAAGAGCCATGGAGGAAACAGATCATGAGACTTATGCTAAGTTAACCAGAGCTCAGGAAAAGACAAAGAAAATACAAAACCAATTTGAAAAAGCTTTGGAAAAAATCAAAGAGATTTGTGATGTTTACTCTGATGCAACCAATTAAAAAGCTCCTACTACCAATTATACCCTATTCTTGATGGAAAGTTACATGTTGTTAAGGGTAAAAGCATCAGAGCAGGTAAGACAATTACACTTACCACTGTCCCTAAGTTCATTTCATGTTTTAGAGAGCAGGAAGAGAAGGTACAATACTTTCTGTGTGAATTATACTTCCATAACTTCATTTTGGAAGATGACAGGAGAAATAAACCTGGTCCCTTTATTGGGGACATACAGTTTCAGGCATTTCTTTCCTTCACTAAGAACCAATTCATATGGGGCAAAGCTCACAAGAATTTTATAAAGAGGGAAACTAGGTTAGATCTCTGGATCAGAGGGGAGCCCCCAAAGTCCTTTCCAGCCATTATGCGACATAGAACCTTCATGAAAAGGGAGGGGGTTGTGGACTCTTTAGCCCCCATCCATCAATAGGTTATACGTTCAGGAATCATATATTTTATAGAAATCAAAGAAGAATCTCTTGCTGCTTCTAAGGTGAGATGGAATGCATCCTCCAATGAAGTCAAAAGTAGGGAACCCTTTGGGTTCAGGAACTTCTTTTCAAGTATCTACAGAGTGGAAAGGTATTCTAGAATGCTCCATGAGGAAGGACTTGCTTGGATTGGGTGCAGATATAATCCTCCTATCCTTTGGTTTCCTCTAGAAAGTTACCAGAAAGATTATCAAATTAATAAGAAGAGGGAGGATGATGCTTTTGTAGAGCTCAAAAGAAGTAATGGGTTCAGGAGACCCGGTGAACCAACTTTTCCTCCTTACAAAATCATTGCTTTACATGTAAGATCTCAACTTGCATGAGGAAATTCAAGAAGGTAAGCTGGGGGGTATGTTGGGTTATGAAAAAGGTACAAATATCTTCCTTTTTCCCGCAGTTCATGATATAATCTTGATTGAATTTTCAGTTAATTAGGGATAAATACGATAGAAAATGATTAATATGTCTTCTAGCGTTATTATTTAAGTTATATTAAATAAGATTCTAAAATATGATTGGAATTGTTTGATTTTGTTACAGGATTGGATAAATGTTGTCAAACCCGAGATAGAAAAGGAGATCTTGAAGATGCACAAGCTATTGGAGGTTGAGGACTTTTGGTGCAAAGAAGTTTTGAAGATGATTGATTTTCTATATTGTAACTTTATAATAGTAAAGCAATCTTGAGGATCTCTCGATCCTCGGGATGGATTAATTTACCCATATTATTGTAATATATAAAGGGTAATAGATCCTAAAAGGTGGATATAGAAGAATTGCATCAAAGTATTCAGAACTTAGAATTGCTTTGCGCAAGCAGTTTTTGTAAATGTTGTACCAACTATGGAATCAATAAAAGCTTTGAATGTTTTCACCATTTCTACATACTGAGTTTCTAGTAGCAGTGCTTCTTAGGACTAAGGTCCCAGTCTAAAGGATTTATTGTCTCAATCTGTAATCGTATCAGTTTTGATTTCTATTTTATGATTTAGATCTCCTTTGAAATAGTTAAAGATAGATGCAAAAGTGTCTTAATTTTTTATTGTGGTTGCTTATAAGAGATAGATGTTTTGGTTTGAATGCTAATGATTTCTGTTCCAACTTCCATTACTGTAGTTTGTTGCTTGACAGTTCCTCACATTTTCATACGCGATGTCCCTTTTACTTAGATTCGCATTTGTTGTTCCTTTCAATTAAGTTACATTTGTCGTTCCTTTCAATTAAAGTTACAATTGTTGTTCCTTTCAGTCAAGTTACATTTTCTATCCCTTTTGATTAGATTATAATTTCTATTTCTTTCCATAGATAAAGTAATTCACTATTTCCTTTCCAACAATTTGATTCATAGTTGATAGTTAATTCTACAAGTCTTTACTTAGATTCAATTACTGCTTTTTAGTTAAATGAATTCAACAGATTAGTTAGTTCCTTTTCATTCGCAGCATGTTAGTAATAAGATTTCAATTCTGTTAAGTAAGATCTTAATCTCGAAATATTTAATGAACATTTGAGGAACTTGATTGTGGATAAACTCAGGTTTTCTTTAACTACATGATTTTAGCCTTTACAAGCTATCTGCATAGACTTTGTTGATATTCTTGAGATAAAAGACGAATCCTCGGGTTGATAATTTAATGTTAAACTAAGGCTGTTTTTAGACATCTTTAGAGCCCAACAATAGGCATGGAATGGGATTCCCTTTTTATGTTTATATAGATGTGATGAACTGATAATATGCATGGTTTTGAATATAGATATATATATATATATACATGGATGCATGAGAGACTAACAGTTTGTTTGGCTATGTAAAGAATGAATTGCAGGGAGGAAAGAGGTCTTGAATATGGCAGCATTGTAAGCCCATAAGGAAGACCAATTTCCTGCTGAGCCAAACCGCTATGGGAAGGAAATTCCCATAAATATGAATTTGGTTCATGTGCGGAAAAAATATGGAAATAAAATGTGGAATTTGAAATCTGCAGGTGGTAGATTTACAATAAAATTTTGAATTTAAAAATTTATGATGTCTCATGAATTTCTGTATACCTGTGATACAAGTGAAAGGGAAAGATATGCGAAGAAGTGTAGAGATGAGAAACTAAGATCTCAGGTTCGAGGGAGAAATGTGAGAAAGAGTATAATCAGATCACATGAAATAGAGACTAACTCGGGGAAAGGAGAGTAAAATTCATCCCTATCTATGATTGAGTCGGGAGAAGGAGAGTAACCTTCGTCCCTAACTATTTCTGTTTTGGGAGGAGGAGAGTAACCTTCGTCCCTATCTATTACGGTATTGGGAGAAGGAGAGTAACCTTCGTCCCTATCTATTATGGTACTAGGAGAAGGAGATTAACCTTCGTCCCTATATATTACAGTATCGGGAGAAGGAGAGTAACCTTTGTCCCTATCTATTACAGTACCGGAAGAAGGAGAGTAACCTTCATCCCTATCTATTACGGTACCAAGAGAATGAGAGTAACCTTCATCCCTATCTATTATGGTACTGGGAGAAGGAGAGTAACCTTCATCCTTATCTATTACAGTACTAGGAGAAGGAGAGTAATCTTCGCCCCTAACTTTACTTGAGCCGAAAGGATGTCAAGCTGTAAAAGCATGAAAAATGGCTATTGTCGAGCCATGAGAACCCCATGGTAATTCATGATCGCCTAGAATATGTTGTGTTGAGGTAACAGAAGCCAGAGGGACGCCTTGACTGTAAGACTCGATAGAGTCTATGGAATTCTTTCTGTGTGAGAAAAACTTGGCAAGGCAAGGTGGATCACCCAAGGGATTGTATAGCAGAGAAGCGGATGCCTGAGCCTGGGCCTGGAGGGTGAGTGACCTAAAGGAAGATGATACCTTAATAATTCTTGTAAACTATTGATTGGGATCATTCACGCGATGGGTAGTTCTTCCTGTGCGAGAAAACCTTGGCAAGGCAAGATGGATCACCTGAGGGATTGTATAGCAGAGAAGGGGATGCTTGAGCCTGGGCTTGGAGGGTGAGTGACCACAAGGAAGATGAAACCTTGATAGTTCTTGTAAACTATTGATGAGGATCATGCATCTAATGGGTATGTCAAGGAAGAAAAACAAATATTGAGACTGGATAACAAAACAACCATGTGGATACAAATCCACAAACTGCGCAAATAATTATTGTGCTAAGATTATGAAATTTTCCTAGAAATTTTATGCAATGTTTTCACATAAGACTATGATTAACGTGCTTGTTGTCAAAGAATTATTGAAAGCAGGTGGCCAAGATTTAAGGTCTAAAAAAGGACCTAACCGAGGAAGAAGGATCAAGATTTCTGAAACAACTGAATGAGAAAGGCATGACAAGTGTTTTTGAGAAAGAACACTGAGGACGGTGTTCCTTTATGGGGGAGGGAATTGTAACACCCCTATTTCCCCCAACTTGTAATTAATCATAAAATAGGATTACCATGCTAAGGCATGTGGACAATGTAAATGTATTATTGTTTGAGTTTCCAATAACCGACTGTGGGGGTGAAGCCTTGAAATTACTAGCCATGATATCACTAGAGGAAAGAATGTGAAAAATATAAGAGAGGGCTCATTATATCAAATAACCCCAAATTTCCCTTGATGGGGATAATAAATCTTCTTTAGATCCCAAGGAGAGAAACCAATTAATTAAGAAAGGACTAGTGGTTGAATTATCAACCACTCCCATGAATGGGAGCATGGTCTAACTGAAAAATGTTAGCTCGAAGTACCACTGGGTATGTCATACCAAGCTAACCTGAGTTCCTTTATGACATAAGGAACAAGATGGGTCGAGAACCATCCTGGGGAAAATGTATGATAAAAATTGGTAAGGATAATGCACGAATCTCTCTAGTAGATGATGAACAGAAGGTCGTGATATTGATTCCGAGTGAGCATCTTATAAACCTCACCTAGGGCCAAGACAGAGAAAGAAATCTCTGAAAGTTTCATAGAACATAACCTGAGCAGAAGCTGAAACAAAGAAATAATCCTTGAGAACCACGAGAGTTCCCTGGTGATATCATGGCTCGACACGGGGGTGGATAAAGTGCTAAGAATGAGTGCCTCGGAGCCTATGGTTGGGTGGAAGGACGAACACCCATAGTCAGTTAGTTGGCTACCACCTATAATAGATAAGTAATCACATATATTGTGTATTTAAGTGGTAATGTGAATTAAAGTTGGATATCCTATGAATGTTGCAAGGATGGATATGTTTTCTTAATGATTTATGAATTCGACGTGGTAATTTCTGCTTGATTGTGTAATTATGGAAGTAGGAAATTGTATGAATTCGACGTGTTTTTATACTCGTAAATGCTTGCATCCTGTGGTGGATTAAGCCAAAGCCACGAACTGTGAGTTCGTCAACCGTGGGCATAGTTTCATGTATGCAGGTCGACCCTCCTAGTCGTTCTGAGCCTCTTGGAGGATGGAGTCTATTAATATTAGGAGAGGTAGTGCATATATGCATAGGCTCTCTATGAGGCAAGCAGAGACCGAGAACCACTTAAGTTCTAGACTTGATGAAGGAGCACAAGAGTAGTGCAGAAGACCCTTCTAAGTGTTAAGCCTAGGAGAAAAAGTGCAACACTCTTGAATCCTTCATAAATGACGAAGCTTAGGAAGGACAATGAGACTCAAGTATCGAAAGGGAATATCCTTTCATTTGGAAGATGAACGAATGATATTCGTTTGGGAGGATTCGAGGTCTGCCACGACCATTAGATTTGAAGGAGGAGCACAGGTGTTAAAGCCTTGAATCCTTCAGTCTTAGCAAGATCGATGAATGTTGGTAATCATTGTGAAGGGGATGGATCCTTCGAAACTCGAAGTCACAATGTGATCTGGACCGAAGATCCAAGGATCTATCGAGACCAACCTTGACAGTCGAATCTGTGAGTGCGGAGTTCACGCGACGGGAGAATCACGCGTTGGTGCGATTAAAATTCTGAAACACGAAGTTGCGATGTGATCTGGACTATTGGATCGAGGAAGGTCGTGGAACGTCGATCCCACGTGAGTAGATTAACGCAAAGAGTACGTGGGAATTATAAATTCCCTAAGGACCAAGCTCAGAACAGACTAACGCTTTTAAGATGTGCAGATGAGGTCCAAGAGGCGACCTTGTTTCAAGTTTGTAATCTCAGGAGGGAAAACGAAACTCGAGACCCATGCATCAAGGCTCGTAGGAAGTAAATTGAAGGTTGAGACCTTCAAAACATATGAAATCTTCCAAGTCAGGGAAGAAAGAGAAAGATCAGGAGGAGGAGCAACAATGACCATTAGATCGAGCATTGTGAAAGATCTAGACCATTGGGATCCACATCCAGACAATTAGAAGAGCGCATGGGAGGAGATCAGATATGGGCCATCATATCTGAGCGCGAGGACCAATAGTCGTTGGATCCCAAGGAAAGTGCATGAGGCCTAACCCTTTGAAAGTGCACAGGAGAGTGGACTTGTGAAGTTCCGAACTCAATCAAAACTGTCCATCATCAGGGTTGATACGTGGCGTAAGATCCACAACTTCAGAGGGTTGTGGACAAGGAGGAGGACAAACAACCAAAGAAAATCCTGACCATTGATCACCAGGGGGATACGTTTCAGGAGATCGTATATTTTGGGTAAATGCACTTCGGAAGGAAATTACGAATGCTTAGAATCTTAAAACTCTTGAAAGTCAAAGAGCTGAAGTAGATCCTGTCTGTCGGCCGATAGGAGATACGTGTCGATAGATCAAAGACTTCGGGGAAAAATACTTCGGAGGTTTCCAAGTGAGGAGTGAGACAAACTCCCGAAGCCCCGAAAGATTTGAGACTGTCGAAGTTTGGAGAGAAGGAGAGATAAAGTAAATCTCAACCATTCGATCATCCAAAGTAGATCTCATTTGTCAAATCATCTGAAGTAAATCTCAAGCGTCGGATCGTCTAAGGTGAATCTGGACCATTTGATCCAGAAGAGACGTGGCGTGGATCGGTGAATTCCGGGTAAAGTCCTGAAGTAATTCATAGCCATCAGATCAAGAGGACAGGTGGCATAAATTTGTAGATTTTAGGTAAATACCCAAAGCAAGCCTCAACCGCCTGATTAAAGTGGACACGCGACACAAATCTACTTACTTCGAGGGGAAGTGAAGTTTGAGGTTTGAGATCTCAGAAGGCCTGAGACCCGAAGGAAATCTAGACTGTTGATCGAGCAAAGGGGCCACAGGACCGTTGATCTAGTTGAAAGGTCAAACCCCCGAAGAAGAGGCTGAGTCTTTGATTGAGGAGAATAGGTGTCTGCAAATCGTCGACTCCGGAAGATTGACATATGAAAGAAAGGAAAGTTTGAGACTTGAGAATTCTGAAGTCCGAAATTATGAAGAAAATCATGGTCATTGAGTTGAAAGAGGTCAGATTTGGTCCTCATCTTTGAAAGGGATGGATTTGAGCTGCCAGTTCATAAGCATCGTCAAGGTAGATGAGATTGACAGTCTCATTACATTGCAGGGACCGAAGGTGCATGAACTTTAAAAATTTGAGGGCGTGTCGCAATCTAGACCATGATTTTGGAGAAAGTACACGTGGAGGCTCAAGGTGAATTGTAGGGAATAAAGTAGTTTGGTTTCAAACCACACTTGGTCATGCCCTCAATCACGTGGTTATGTAAGGCCATCACCCAAGGTCATATCAAGGAAGGGGCCTTTTAAAAAAAAAATGAGTTAGCGCCCAGACTTTGAGATTTCGTAGGCGTGAAGAGGAGGGTCGCAGGTACCTTTATACCTACACCAGGAAGTTGAAAGGGTCTGATTCTAATTACATAATGAGACCATCAAGGTCTCAAAAAGTCATTTGGCTCCAGAATCAAAGATCCTTGACTGGGAGGTCGGACGGGTTTCCCGAACTTCCAAATTAGAAACCATGGATGGAGAATCTGTCCTTTAAGGAGAGCAAAAATGTGTATGCCCCGTCGTGGGTGTTTTACAGTAGTTCAACCAACTCTAGTAGAGGTGATCCATTTATTGAATCAAATCTATCTCATGATCAGAGGTATACCATAGATGCTCATAATCTCACTTCATCTTCTCTTTAAAATTCACACCTTGTTCACTTCATCTTCTCTTTGATATTCACACCTTGTTCACTTCATCTTCTCTCTGATATTCACACCTTTCTATGTCAAAGAATCATCATTATAGAAATCACCGACCTCAGGTGAAGATCCACCTCTTCCCCACTCTTAGCTTCTCTCTCAAGTGAACCAATCATGGTTGTATTTATACTCGTTTATGCTCAAAGCTTGTTTAATTTATTGGGATGACTTGTGCCACAAGTTACAATTAACTTTTCCATTTACAACAACTTTGGGACCACTAGAGAACATCATTCTGGGTCTTCAAATTTAAACCTGGCATCCCCCTTATTTTCATAAATCGATCACATGTATGGATCGATTTCCTTTGTCTCTATGAGTGTTTCCGAAATCAAATATTGTAGAGGCGCTTCCTTCAAACCATTTACATATGACCATATGCACAGGACCACAGGCTTATTAATTTAAGCACTGCATCTTATTTCGCCCTTTGTTTCTTTATTCCATACGACCTCAGGTGGTGACCAGGTGCTAAGACAAGTGAGTGCTTGATCACTTATCAAAATCAACGATCATGTTTTAATGTCACGATGAGATGGACGATTCTCATTTACTTCGGGACTTCAGCTATTCGTGGCTCTCGAATTCTGGAGTAACAATTCCTTTGAAGTGATTACCTACCAAATAAGTCATACAACAATGGTGACCACTTGTTTTCGGTTAACTGTTCCACTTATGTTATCTTTCCACTGTACTTGATCAACAGTCGAGAATGATCCTGAAGTTTTCTTCATATCAGGCGACTCATGTCCACTTCGAGACTTTGGGCATTTGCTGGTGGTGAAACTCCTGAAGTAAAAACTCTCGGAGTGACATAACTTGTTGACGTGGAACTTCCTAAGTGGCTTCCATGTTTCACCTATATTAGTGGCTTATGTATTCCTAAAGTACCTATGGGACCTTAACACTTGTCACCACCTGATTGGGCCACGTGTCCTAGTTGATGTCACTTTTGATGATGTGGGCTCTCAATGTGAGTGCTACATGTCTTAACCTCATTACTTCGGGACTTTAGCCTTCAGGACTTCGGGTAATTTGATTTCTCCACTTCCCAATTCTCCTGAAGTGAGATTCCCCGAAGTGTAAACCTCGAGTAACTTTGACTTCATCTAATGGTCATTCTTTAACCCAAAAAGTCTTAACACGATCCAATTACTATCGAGAATTCGACTATTCGAGATCTCATGCCTTTTCCCTTACTTATCATATCCTTCTACTTTCCTCGATCTAATGGTCAAGATATCTCCGGAAGTGTTTCCTCAGATCAGACAACTTGCATCTACTTTGGGACATTTTTGGCTTACTATGTCCTTTCACTAAACATGATCTGACGATGCTGATAGCTCCCGAAGTATTTCCTCAGATCATACAGCTCAAATTTGCTTCGGTACTTCAGCCTTCGGGTGATCTTATTTTTTCTCAATCGTTTTCTCCTGAAGTGGTCAGTGCCAAAGTTGACCATTGCTACCTTGGCGCTCTCTGAATAGATCAGACGGTCCTCATCTTCACTTATCCTATCCTTCCACTTAACTTTATCCAACGGTTGATGTGGATTGCAGAAATGCAACTTGTGTGTGGTTTAATTCATCGCCCAAACTCCACAATTGGATTTGTGTGATTGTTGGTGGGTAAACCACAGTCTCTGATCTTTGAATCGATGAGATCTGATGGTCTAGAACAATTGTGGGATTGGAAATAATGTATAGTTTAATTCTCCCTTCCCACTCCGCAATCAATCCTTGCCCTTGATCTGGTGCTTGCGTATCCCATGGTCACGACTTGATCTGATCGTGTTTCTGCAATGTTATTTCCCTTTTGAGCTTCATTTGATTCATCTCTTCTGAGATTCTGATATTCATTCGCTAACCCTCCCGAGATTTAATCTCTGCATACTGTCATATTTTTTGACATCAATGACAACACATTAATGACACTATGTCCAACAAAGGACACCATGTGGCAAAAGGTAGACTTCTATGTTTGAGGTTTTAAGTTTGTGTGTGACAAGTGTCATTGGATATCAAAATTTAGACTTCCCATCTCTTGTAGGAATCTCTACGTGTGCAAATTAATCCTTTTTTTCCTTTCACACATCCTAAAAACATTCATAAATTTTAGAAGTTTCATTCCACTTCACATCATGCAATTTATTCATTTAGATATAGCCATTATTGATGCTAAAAATGACAAAGGCATTGTTGGTCCAACTCGTGAATTTGTTGTCTTCCTTCTAAGAAAAATACTTTGTCATCGATAGACCATTTCCATTTTGCTAATATCTTAATATTCCTATTAAGAACATCAACCACACCATGCATATTCAACTTTCAAGGAATTCAATCAACGAGAAATGAGTCAACAGATAAGAGAGAATCATGTACATGCTATTTAGGTGATATTTTATGATGATGGAAGCCAAAGAAAGAGAGGCTACACAAATAAAAGGTGCAGGTGTTCTAATCACGTCACTTAGCATGTGATTTTGAAATCACATACCAATGTGTCTTTCTGAATCTCGTATACAATGATCATGGAACACATTTGAGGCCGCATCTTAATTTATTTTTTTAAATGAGCATTTTATAGCCAATGTTAGCTTGAAGCACTTCAACTGCAAAATTACACGCAAAATTGTGAGCAAAAGAAAATAACTATTTCAATACTTTTCTATCTTCATCACTAGGATAAGTCATACCTACAAAGAATGGAAGAATGTGTAGTGATTGATGAGTGAAACAATGTCATATGATATCATATTAGGTTTACAATGATAATTGTTATATGTCTTTGTCAAGGATGGATGTGATTATGTCCAGAATAACCAAGAGAGAGAACCAAAATGTTGGCAAAGCACTGCTATGCATAATGCCACTTGCTCAATATTTTCATTTTCAATGTAACTTGGATTCTTTCCTTAACCACTAAAATTAACGTCATGTTGTTCAACAAAATTCTCATCATGGACATATTTGTGATATGATATATGTATTGTCATGAACATCTTTCACTATACCCATGAAAAAGTTAAATGATATCTACCTTTTAAAATGTTTAATCTAGTGATAACAAAAACACAATCAACGTAATGTCATTTGTGAAACAACAATTGCAAGCTAAAAAACATTGTGAGGGAATAGAAGGAAAAAACATAAGAAAGTACTTTGAGATAAAACCACTATAATACAATTATCTAAATATAATTATATTCCATTTTAAATTTCACCTTCAAATAAACCTTGGCCCACCATTGACATTGGAAAAGTTGAACAACAAGGATTAACCTTCACAATGATATTGCATGTCACGTCATTAGTAGGATTACGAATGATGCTCTTTATCATTCAAACTTTATGCAAAAATGAAGGATGATACATATGTTGCATTGAAACATTAAGAAAGATCATGCTTACATGCTTTGTCAATATGAAACATTGTAACTCTTCCAAGATCAATACACTTCTTCCATATATATTTTTCATGACCATGTACTCCATATGTGAATAAATATGTCATGGATTCCTCTCTTTTTTTATAATATCTTTGAGGATGCATTTTTACAACATATTTAAATCATGTTATTATCCTATGTGCTACTAATGCAAAACTATTTAGAAAAACAATTGTTTGTCCCATTGCCATACCTTAATGTTATGGGTGCTTGCAAAAAAAAATGCCTACATAAAAAATATCTCGAGTCCTTCATTCTTTACTGTAAACACTTGTTCCTCTGGTTTTTTTCTTCATATTGTGTCCATATCAGTTGCAATTTCCAAAAATTCACATGCAAATTTATATAACTGTTCATTTAAAATGTTCCGATCCCTTGAGTCTACTAAGATGTACTTCCTCTCTTTTCAAAATGCACAAGCCTATAACCATTTCAGAAGTCATGGTAGGGGGTCATCACCAATTTTCAAATAAAGTAATTTCAATTGCAGTATATTTATGATTCTTATTAATAACATTAATATGAAGCCCCCCCATTGAATTACTTCGGCATTTCCATTCGCTCATTACAGGGTATGCTAGTTATATGTAGGATTATTTGAAATCGTAAACGCAAGATAAATAATCTTAAAACACTATTAAATCCAAATTCTATTAGAAAACTAAATCTATTAACAAATGTTATGCAACTTACAACTTTCTAAGGCTTTGCTAAAACAAAGTATTTAGTTAATATTGTTTATTATTAAGTTATACATTATTTTCTCTTTAATATATGTGGATGACTCCATTATAAACTTCTCCAATTTAATTTCTTTTTATATTCATGCAATTTTTAACTTAAAATTGACATGCTATTAATTTATGTGAATGTACTGGGGTGACAGGTGCGGAAATGGTGTTGTTCAACCGAGGAGGTCATTTGGATTCTGTATTCGTCTGGACATTGGTCACTCATCCAAAAACCAATAAAAAACTTATGCATTACTTCGGGTACTGATCTTGGCAAAAGAAAATAGTGTTTTGAATATCACAGTGGTAGAAGATTCCAAATTAATCATTTCTCATGCAAGAGATAAATCACTTACGAAGAATATTCATCTTCGAACTATTCTTATCAGAATTCAATCAGAATTCAAATCCTTTCAGGCAATAGAGTTCTTTCATGTCTTGAGAGAAAATAACTAGGACATCGATAATCAGGCTAACCTGGCTACCAGACAACCCAGAGGAATTATGATAGTAAATGCATTCCAACACAATGCAATAATCCTATGAAAAGTTTTGTGCATGCCAAAATTCACAATCAGGGAGATCATTGGCCTCTTTACCCCACGCGAGGCATAGAAATTACCAATATAAGTTGGTTTATTAGGAAAAATAATCAACGAGGGGATCCCCCCGACAATAACTTATCTCATATTCACATTTGTGCAATCACTCATTAACAAGGGGTGGTGTAACACTACCTCCATCTCCCCATGGGTGTGTGGATGACATGCACTCCCACGACTTCACATTAAATCCTTTGAGTCGGGGAATATACTTTCAAGATTCAATTATTCAATTTTATCTGTGATGTGGGATGTATTGGGATGCACTATACTCGACCATAAACAAAGTAATGATTCTAGAAGGTGGCAATACGAGGATAAGGAATTGGGATATATGTGGGATTTTAATTGTAGAGGGTGGTGACGTAGCAACAATGTCAAAGTTCATGTATGGGGTACTAAATACATAGGGAATGGATCAAATTTCGCCTCAATTTAAAATTGGTTTCTTTGTGGATGTCTGAAAGTTCATCCCCACTCCTTTGCTTTGCTTTTTTCTTCTTTGGTCTAGAAGTCCAAGACAATGGAATCTAGGGATTCATCCTAGTGGATGCGTAGGGTGGATCAATTGAAGGTGGACCTGGAAGACTCTAGGAATTCAATACTTACCCTGCAAATTTGATTTAATGGACTATCTTCCCACCTTCTTAGTGTTATGGAAGAATCAATATCTTAGAGACAATCAATCAAGAAACTTCAAGGTGAATGTGACACAGTCATGCAACAAAGGGAGGAATTTCATGCTCTCCCTCAGCAGAATGAAAAATCAAGGAATTCAGAGGAGACCTCCTCTCCGCCAACATTTCTTGTCCAACTTGATCTGAATGCACCAAATCTTGGAAATGAGTGACGATACCAATCTAGTTCAGTCCCAAATAACTTTTTCTAAATGTTTAATTTTTGTATAAAAATATTGGGCATCTACTACATAGTATATACTAGACATTCTAAATTTTTGTATCGGGGAAAGAAAAAAAATACTTTGGTAGTTTCAATAATGGCCTTTCAATAGGGATTTTTGGTCAATCTAGAAGCAACTATTGAACTTATGTATCTTTATGCCATCTTTAAAGTCACTCTTTTTTAATAAAATTCTTCCCCCTCTTCCTGTTAAAAATAAATAAAATTTTATGTGAATGTAAATTGAAGGGTAGTAAAAATATTGGAATGTCATGAAATGGTTTTCACTGGAAAGGGTGAATGCATAATTTTATTACTGGTGCAAATCATCATTGATCCACATTCATCATCAATATTTTCATATATATACTTATCCTTATTCTTCTACCTTTGTTTTACTTTTCTTCTTGAATTCCCTCCCTTAGTTTGTTTTTTCCTTTCAAATGCGAGTTGTGGGTTATAATACCATCAAATTCTTAGATATGCACATTCACAAACCCATGTACTTATACTTATTTTTGTTTCCCCCTCTTTCAAATTTTCCAACACTTAGTCATTTTTTAAGTGAGGAGGTAGTAGTCCCGCGTTCGACAAAATGTATCTCCCATTTCCATGGTGCGAAAAATGACTCTTTCTCATACTTAGTCAAATTTAATCTTTCGGGTGGATAAATCCTTACCCTTTCCCCCCATTTCTTTAGTCCCATGGGTCCACAAACCTGTAGTCCCATATCCTACATAATGCACTCTCCATTCCTCATTATGCACCTCCATACTTAGCCACTTTCCATCCGCCACGACATCACATCACTAATTCCCATTGTATTTATTCTCCCCTACCGCATTAGATGCCAATTGTGTGAACATAATGTTGTTATTAAATTGGTGAATATCTCGTAAACCTTGCAATAAATTCAAAAATCTTGTTGTGCGGGACAACAACTTTGAAATACGAAATATGGCAATTAAACCATTAGAGAAATAGGTGGTAAATTAAATAATAACTAATATGCCAAGATGTAAATATCGACATTAGCGCCACCTATTGCCAAAACTACAAAACAATGCAAATAATTTCAAGTAAGAGAAAGAAATTTTAATGCGGGGATACACTAAATACACTTGGACATGAAGATCAACATTTTCAGTGGTAACAAGATTACAATTATTACGAAGCTATCCCTCCAGTTGAGAAAAAGATGAACCTCGTTTGGACTTCAGGCATAACCCTTGCAGGTTGTGTTCTAGAGGGAACATATTTATGAGAACTTGTTCAATGGTGTGCAAATAGATTCAATTCATAGAAGAGAATGATCCAAATCGAAGGACAAAACCCTATTTCTTTAGCTCCTTCAATATTTACTAGAATGATACATCTTCCCATGCCCATTATGTGATTCAATGGTGGAGAGGCTAATGAATTTCTCAAAAAAAATAAAGGAGGAGATGAGCTCCTTGATAAGTATATGGTCAACCCAATAAATAACACTAGCTCTTCTAAGATCGAGGTAAGCTCCTTAAAATACCCATACAAGGAATTTTCCTGGTTATTTGTGCATATCATTGGTTTGGAATCAACAGTTGTTGTTCCAAGAAACATCATCTATGCCCTTCATTTCGCTTTGCATGAGAATGTTGTAATAGATTGGGGTCATATTATTTCTAGTGAAGTCTCATTTCAATTGAGTAATTTTAAAAAGACCCAAAATTTTTATATGACATCCTATATTATCTTCATCATAGCTTACTATCATGTGTTTGAGGACTTGTCAAGGGAAAGGAACATTGATTTTAAGTTGGAAATAGTCTTTGTCTCTTATCCATCCTTGTATAGACACAAAGTTCAATATAATTTCTACCTGGTTCACAATAATTTCATCTCAGAGTTTTAAAAAATTGGTTTATGTCCCTAACACGTCGACGTTATCACTCGAAGTTGCGACCTTTCTCACACAGAAAGGAGTTTTTGAAAGAACTAAAGATTTCATTATAAGGTTATTTGGTAGTGAAGAGAAACATTTCCTCTTCCCATTTTATGTATTGAACATTCATTTTTTTATAAAAGTTTGCATGAAATATAAGTCCTGGGATCACTTCAGCGAGAAGAGAAAGAATTAGTTCATCCTGTTGCCTTGAAAAATTGGATAAATTATTGTAAAACACATTTCCCATTTGGATGAACTTACAGGTCATTTTGACCAACTTGGCTTGAATGAAGATGGACTTGTTGAGGGTTTCAAACCAAATAATATTTTTACTGCACATATGTCCTTAATTGGTTATTCTTATTATTTTACTAAAATTGAACAGTTTAAAGAAGGAGGGGATAATTTAAATCTCCTTGAATTTCCAGTTGACCAGGATTTAAATGACATGGAAGAATTAGTCAGTACCAATGAAGGATATTGACAAAAAGGTAGAGAAGCAACATATAAAAATCCCAATTCACTGATTGTGTCTCAAAAGAGAATCCCAATAAGAACAAAATGAGATAGAAGCAGTGGTACGAAGATGATAAAAATACTTGTCGGAAGTTCAGACGATGGCAGTGATAAAGACCCACCAAAGAAAAATATTTAAATCTCATACTGTATATACTTTTGTCAAGAGAAAAATGGAAATGCAAAAAATAGGGCTAGGCATACCTAAAACCCAAGAAATACCACGAGCTATGGATGTGCATGAGATTATTGAAGAACCCAGTTGGTTTGAGTAAATACTAATAGAAACATGAGAAATCGTTGAAGCCCTAGTCACTGAGGAACCAAAGATATTTGAAGAATAATTTGTAACTTTGCACCACACAACCTACAATTGAGCATCCAAAAAATTGTTAATTGAGAAAGTGAATACAAAAAACAAGAAGGAATGTGAGAAATGGAAATCAACAATTGATTTCAATGTAGTTTCACCTTAAAAAATTGTAGAATCCCATGAAGCAATTGGAGATGCCCTAAAACAATATGTTATTAACATTGAAAAGGAGAATTTGGTATTGAAACAAAAAATAAAATAATTAGAGGCAACTTTAATTCTAGGACATTTGTTTCCATAACCTTTAAATACAATTCAACCAACACTCACTTTAGAAGATATCTCGGAAATCAATAACAAATGTAAGGGTTCATCTAGTTTGTT
>SNQJ01S0078948.1:0-17631 GCA_010110895.2 Picea sitchensis
CCTGACAACGCCTAATCATGGGTTAAAGGTTTCACCCTAGTTAATGCCTTGGGCGCAAATTAAAATCGAGTTCGCAGTTTCGCGACTCGGGACTTGTGAATTCAAAAATTAAAGTGTCTGACTTACGAGACCCCGAAATAAAACAAAAGAGAACACATTTTTGCGAAAAATGGACCCTTTTTTGAAAGTGACAAAGCATTGCTATTCATGGGACAAGATTTCAAAGCTTTATGATTTCGGAAGGAGAAGAAAAACAACTTTAGATCTCAAGTATCAAAAATTGAAAATTGCGCGAGGTGAAAAACAAGGGCGGCTCCAACACAACCAAAAGTTTTGGGCTGTATCGAAAGGTTAGGGGGCCAACACATAACGCTTGGCCACATGGCAGCGCCACATGACCAGGAGCCTAGATCAAAAGGGATTTGCGTCTTGTAGTATTCCTAATTTTGGGTTTTAAACCATATATTATGATTTTATATGCTGATTTAGCCTATTTTTGGAGGATTTTGGCCATTTTGGGGAGATTTGGAGCCCGATTTGAGGCCAGATCTTGGGAGGAAGTTGGGAGGATGTTGCCAACTCAAAATATATATAACACATGGGTTCTTGGCAGCCTTGGAGGGTTCATAAGAGGATAAATGCTATATAATTGTGAAGCCAAAGTCAGTTTTATGTAGGGAAGCCATTGAGGAGAGGAACTTTGCGAGCCAATTCTAGGATCTTTGCTCAACTGTTTTCAGTGTCGTCAGTTGTGTTGGGTTCTTGAGGTCGAGAAGAACACATCCAGACCATTTTGTAATCAATTTGAAACTTTTCTGATGTAATTTTGAAGCATTGAAGAGAAATAAGAAAGCCTCACCCACTGAGACAAAAATCTTAGAGACGTAGGCAATTTTGCCGAACTCCATTAACAACTTTGTTGTTATGGTTTTTTGATTATTTGTGCTTACTTTCAGATCTGCATTCTTATTATGGTTTCCATGTTATGCCATTAATTTCTTCCTGTTTCTTCAATTCCTAAATGGTTAATGAACTCATGCTTTAAAAACTTAACCATAGTCTTAAAAGATCTTTTCGGATCAAGTGGTATCAGAGCAGGTTGACGATTGGTTATTGAGTTTGCATGATTACTAGGGAAAAGCTGAGTTGTGGTTAAGGTGAGCTTGTTGAAGAGAATCCTATGATTGGATCGAGAAAGAGTGAGAATATGGCATCAAAAGAGGGACTTTCTCAAAATGAGATAGAGTTTCAAAAGAGATTCGTTTTCATGTCGGAGATGGTAAAGGTTTTATATGATGATTACTTGGAGTAGAAGAGGTCGATTCTAGGTGAATCTTCAAAATCCAAAACTGATAAAGGAGAGGATCCTCCTAAACCTTCTCCTTCACCTCCTTCTTCTCCATCAACTTCTTCTTCTTCAAGTACAAGTTCCAAATCCACCGCAAAAAAACATTCCCATAAACATAAACATGATATGCATGTACTTAAGCTTGATGTCAAGTTTGAATTGCCTATGTATGATGATGAAGTAAATGCAGAGAGGCTTGATAACTCGATCAGACAGATGGAAGTTTATTTCAGTGTGCAACAAATCAAGGATGAGGCAACTCAAATCAAATTGGCATCACTTCGACTTGCAGGCACAACACTCATCTAGTGGAAAATCAAGTTGCAAAATGGCACGCAACAAGTGGGTAATGTATTTCCATCATGGCAAGGTTTTGTTTTTGCACTTAAAAAAAAAATTATCCTTTGAGTTATAAAGAGTAGGATTTAATTGAATGGCAAGGTCTTAAACTAAGAAAGGGACAAACAATGCAAGAATACACGGATGAATTTCGTAAGATGGCATTTATGTTAGACATTCCATTACATACCCAAGAAACTCTTATGAAGTATATAGGAGGTTTACCTGCACACATTTGTAACATTGTATTTATGTTTTGACCTACTAATCTTGATGAGGTTTATGTTCAAGAAACATACATTGAGGCAAGGAAAAAAGGAGTTGGTGTATCAGGGAAATCGTCTTCAAGAAAAGAGGACAAAAGGAAGGGGAATGGAAACAAAGCAAATTTAGTGACAAGAAAGGAAGAGAAGCTCTATTGCAAGAATTTCAAGAAAGAAGGGCATGATGATGACCATTGTTGGTAATTGCATCTTGAGAAGAGACCGAAGTGGTTCAAAGAAACAAAAGGGAGGAAAATAGTTGCAACAACAACATGGCCAATAGACTTGGGATCACATTCAGGTGATGAGTTTAAAATCATAGTAGTTGGTTTGATAGGTAAAATTGGTGATGGGTATGATTCTAGAATTAAATTGTTTCAAATAAGAATCATAATGAAGCATACTGAGGTTGACACATTGATAGATAGTGTATCTCAATATAACTTGATTTCAGAGGAAGTGGTTAAACAATTGGGATTAAACACTCAGATGCATCATAAACCTTACTCACTCAAATGGATAAGAAACAATCATAAATTGCACATAACAAAGAAATGCATTTTAAAGTTTGCAATTTCATCAAAGTTTGTGGATGAGGTAACGTGTGATGTGGTGCCACTCAATGAATGTGGAATGGTATTAGGAATTCCTTATTTGTATGATCGCAAAGAAATCTTCTACAGGGAAAAAAATCAATATCACTTAATCAAAGAAGGCAATGAATATGTTGTACATGCTCATCACTTAAAATCAAGTGAATCTCTTCAAACAATCGAACAATTAAGAAAGGAATCTTATGCAAGAAACACACCTATAATTGTGCCAAATCAATCAATTGATCTTAAACATGAACATGAGATGATTGTAGAATGGAAGTTCAATCATACTTTGCTTCAAGATAAGCTAATGTCATGCAAGTACTACAAACATATTAGCTCATTTGCAGTCATATTTATGATATTATCATTGCTAATGTTTTCAACATGGATGGTAGTGGCTTCAAGAATATGTGAAAGAGTACAAGTGGCTAACAATATGATGTCAGTTATTATGGTTGTTTTGCAACTGATCTTGATGAGACAGGTGCACAGGACAAAGCTTAAAGATAGAGAACACGTGGGGTGGCCTATCCCACACTTGATGACTGGTCAGTACCCTTTGGGAGTACCAAAAGGTCTTACTGGGGAGGCGTGATCCAAAATGGATCCAGTAAGACCTAAAAAACAAATTTCTAAAAATCAGACAAAACTAGTGCCATTGTGTCTGTCTCGTTGTGTTGATTCTGACCATATAATTGTTTCTTCGAACATACACTGTATGCAAAAGTTATCGCGTTCTGACCAAAATCCCAAATAGACAAAAAGTCAACTAGTCAAAGTCAACGTTGACGTCAACAATACGACATGTGACACCAACATGATGTCATCATGATGATGGGGCATCACCAAGAGGTGACATGTTTCATTCAAATCCGACATTTTTGGGCTGAGTTGGTAGATGTACAGATTTGACACGTGGCACTATATGGATGACACGTGGCAGTCCGTACATGACGTGGCCCAATGGCAGGCTGACACATGGCAGTATGGATGATAGTTGGTCCATATGGATGCTAACGTGGTAGGATGACTGTGCAGTACAAAAGTGATGTGGCATGACACATGGATGTACGATAGATGACGTGGAAGGTGACTGGGTTGTACAGAAGATGACGTGGTAGTTGACTAGGCTGTAGGTGATGACATGGCACACTAACTATACACTGACTGTGCTGGTAACTGTATGGTACAAACCAATCAGAGGGCGACACATGGACCAATTAGAGGGCACCATGTGGCACCCCAGATTTTTTCAATGATGGCTAGTTCAAAAATTGTTGTGGCTCCGAGGGATTTGAATTCCCGACCTACATGGGTGCATAGAATTAACAACCAAGGGAAGACCGATCATGCTATGTGGTAGATTTTGACCATATTCCACCGGTTTTGTTTAAAAACTTGTCGTGTCATGAGATTTGGGGTAAGCCTCAGTCGGTGGGGGCCAGCCTTGACTGACTAGGGGATACGAATCTGGTGGCTTAACTGTTGGAGGTGTGTGGAGGCTAAGGACTAGGGCACATGGCCCTGCATATGACCATGTGCCCAAAATTTTTGGGCTGGATCGAAAGGTTAGGGGGCCAACGCATAGCGCTTGGTCACATGGCAGTGCCATATGACTAGGATCCCAAATCAAAAGGGAGTTGCACCTTGTAATATTCCTAATTTTGGGTTTTAAAGCTTATATTATGATTTTATATGCTAATTTAGCCTGTTTTTGGAGGATTTTGGCCATTTTTGGGAGATCTGGAGCCCAATTTGAGGCCAGATCTTAGGAGGAATTTGGGAGGACATTACCAAATCCAAATCCATATAAACCATGGCTTCTTGGTAGCCTTAGAGGGTTCAGAAAAGGAGAAATGATATAGAATTGTGAAGCCAAAGTCAATTTTATGTAGGGAAGCCATTGAGGAGAGGAACATTGTGGGCCAATTTTGGGAGCTTCGATCAACCGTTTTCAGTGTCGTCATTTGTGTTGGGTTATTGAGGTCGAGAAGAACACAAAAATACCAGTTTGTAATCCATTTTACACTTTTCTGATGTACTTTTGAAGCATTGAATAAAAATAAGAAAGCCTCACACACTGAGACAAAAGGCCCAGAGACGTAGGAAATTTTGCCAAACTCTGTTAACAACTTTGTTGTTATGGTTTGTTGATTCTTTGTTCTTACCTTCAGATATGCATTCTTATTATGGCTGCAATGTTATATAATTAATTTATTCCTCTTTCTTCAATTCCTAAATGATTAATGAATGCATGCTTTAAAAATTTAACCGTAGTCTTAAAGGATCTTTTTGGGTCATGGGCCAAGAATATTTGTTTGAATACTACTGGAGGTTTTCATTTGATGGAGCCTATTCTAAATATGGGAACGAAGTTGGAATTTTTCTTTTGAGTCCAAATAATACTGTGCATCCCCATGCTGCGAGGATGAAATTTTCTTGCACAAATAACGAGGTAGATTATGAAGCTCTGATCCAGGGGATAATCCTTGCACATGAAATGAAAGTAGAGCATCTCGTTGTGACTAGAGAATCAGATTTGGTCATTAATCAGGTTACCCATAGGTACAAAATCAAAAAGGAAAGACTCTAGCTTTATTTCAAAAGAGTTAACGAACTGATGGAATCTTTCATCTCCTTCAACATTGCTTTCATTCCAAGGGACATGATTCACAAGGCCGATTCACTAGCCTTGGTGACCTCATTATCAAACCCAGATGATTCCCCCAAAAAACCATCTTTCTAGGTAGAAAGAGATTTTCGACCATCAGTGCCCGATAATTTAAGAATAATGAAAAGTTGGATTTGTTTTTAAACAATGATGATGAAGAATATGATGGATCATATTCCGTCCCAAAAGACTATATACAAGATGAATATTTTTTTACAAAAGACGATAATTCCAAGAATATCCCTGAAAAATTTTCAGTTCGAAAGGTGCAAGAAATGAGAAAAGTCAATATTGGAACGGACAAGTCCCCGAAATATGTCAACTTGGGAGTTGATTGCACCATTGAAGAGTTTGATCAATATGTTCCCTTATTCAAATAATATATTGATGTATTCGCTTGGACCTATGATGATTTGAAATCCTACTATAAAACAATATTCCATCATATCATTCCTTTTAGGGAAGAAGTGAAACTAGTGAAACAAAAAATAAGGATGATGAATCCCAAGTTGAAACCTCTAGTAAAAATTGAATTGGAGAAGTTGAAGAAGGCATAGATAATTTATCCCATTAGACATTCATAATGGCTTTAAAATCTAGTGATTGTAAGGAAAAATACCAGGGAAATCCATATGTGTGTTGACTTCAGAGATCTTAACAAAGCAAGCATAAAAGATAAATTTCCTTTGCCTAACATGGAGTTTATTCTGCAACAATTTACTGGATCGGCTTGCATGTCCATGTTGGATGGTTTCTTTGGATATAATCATGTCTTGGTGGCTGAGGAATATAGAGAAAAGACAACATTTATCACACCATGGGAGACATATGCATATGCTAGAATGCCTTTCGGTTTGAAGAATGTTGGAGCCACTTTCCAAAAGGCCATGGATCATGCGTTCAACGGGTTGATAGGAAATTTTATGGAAGACTCTCAATATGAATTGATGGTGTATTAAAACAAAAGGGAGGATCATATCCACCATTTAAGAAAGGTTTTTGAAAGATGTAGATTATACGACGTAAGAAATAAACAAGCTCAACCCCCCGACACCCAAGAAGGGAGTCTAGTCATTTTTGGAGATTTTGTTTTTTGCGAATATTTGTTCCTGATTACGCAAGCATCATAAAGCTGATCAATTTGTTACTGAAAAAGGAGTAGAGGTTCAAATGGAAAATAGAGACTTAGGAGGAGTTCAAAAATATGAAAGGAGAAATAACCACTGCTCTTGTCCTCATTAGTCTATACTTTCAAAGAGAATTCATCATCGATTCATTTGTTGTAGATACAGTTGTTGCATCTGTAGTCACCCCAAAAAATAAAAAATAAGAAGAACTCCCCATACGTTTTATGAGAAAACCCCAAGACTATGAGATGAGGTATTCATAACTTGAGAAGAAAACCTTGGTGCTTGTAAAATGAGTAGCACACTTTCGAATGCATATATTAAACTCCCATGTTATAACTGATGTTCCCTCATCACCAGTGAAGATGATTCTAAATCAACAGTTGAGAGAAGGAAAATGGGCTAACTAGTTGGAAAAAATTCAAGAATATGATATCGAGATTAAACATTTAAAGGAAATCAATGGACAAGGTTTATGCAATATCATTGCGAATGGGGACTCGGTTGATGGGATGATTTCAATCTCAATCGGAGAACCATTAGCTGATTCAGAATGACATGGAGATATTATATTCTACTTAAGGTACGAGAAATGTCCTGTCACAATGAATTCCAAGGAGCGAAGGACATTGAAGATGAAGGTGAACCAACACGTGTTGATTGATGACATATTGTTCAAAAGAAATTTTGATGGTATACTGCTGAGATGCATCGATGAAAATCAAGCCCAAGAACTGATCAAAGAATTCCATGAGGGGATATGTAGAGGAAATTTTGCACCTATTGCAACAACCCACAAAATAATTAAAGAAGGATTTTACTGGCCATTAATCTTTAGAGATTTGTATGCCATGATTAGGAAATGTTTTTCACGCCAACAGTTTTCAGGAAAAATGAAGAAATTTGTGATGCCTTTGCAGCCGATTGTGGTAGAACAACCATTTTCCCAATGGGGACTTGATTTTGTTGGGTTGATTAATCCAAAATCTAGCAAGGGGCGTGTATACATTCTGACAACTATTGATTATTTCATGAAATGGCCAAAAGTGGTGGCACTAAATAAGGCCGATGATGAAGAAATGATTAAATTCCTCAAAGACAATATTCTGTCGAGATTTGGTGTCCCTGATAAAATTTTCATAGATAATGGTTCGATCTTCATCGGGTCAAAGTTCATGGAGTTTTTCAGAAAATATGGAATCATCATGGGTCAATCATCAAATAATTATCCACAAGGTAATGGCCTTGCTGAATCCACAAAAAAAACACTTGTGCAGATACTAAAGAAAACCGTTGATTGCAACCAAAGGAATTGGCATCTAAAGATGTCGAAAGAATTATGTGAAAGAAAAACAACCCCAAAGGATAGCACATGTATGTATCCATATCTATTGGTTTATGGAAAAGAGGCAAAAATTCCAATTAGCCTCAAGCTCAATGTATTGATCTCAGTGGTTAATACCGAGGATACAGAATATAGTTCACCCATGCATAAGAGAATCAATCAGTTGTTGAAGTTGGAAGAGGAATGAAGCAAAGCCCTGAATTGAACTTCTTAGAGGCAGAAAAACATCAAGAGATATTTTATCAAAGCACAACTATGAAGAACTTCCATAAGGGAGAGTTGGTGCTTCTTTGGAACAAGACCAAGGAGAAGCCATCCATGCATATGAAGTTCGAAGCACTCCGGATCGAACCATATGTCGTCAAGAAGATATTAGGCTTTAAATACTATACGCTCCAAGACATGAAAGGAAAAAGGTTAATGATTCTTGTCAATGGGAAACATTTGAAAGGTTTCTTTTCCTAATACTTTTTCATTCTCATTGTACATAATTTTATTTTTGTTTAGTTTTTATATTCTTAATCTAACTCCATAGCAAAATGGGTAGAAGCACCTGTTCATGAGAGATTCTAGATTCTTGACAAACCACGGGGGGTTATCATCCCACAGTTGGATCCTATTGTTGAGATCATTTCCCACTTCTGAAATTTCCCTCCCCTTTTCGATTTTCCCATTTTATTTTCTCCCTTTATTTTCCCTCTTCTATACTTACCCATTTTTTCCCTTTTTCTTTTTTCCTTCTACTTTCCCTTTCTAGTTCTATACTTAGTCATTTTTTTCAGAATGGCGGGTTCATGGGTTGGAGGACTTGAATATCCTCATTTCCATCCATACCCTTGCATCACAAGTCCACTTGACTGCCACACTATCCTATACTTAGCCAATTTTTCACCTTTCGCAGTTGCGGGTTCACAAGTTCCTGGGTTCACAAAAATATCAAATCCTATTTTTCTCCCATATGTCCTGCCACCCTAGCGCTCTTCCCAATGTGCATTTAGTATGATTTGTATGCTAAAAATTCATCGTGAAGGTTCATAAATATTTTCATTAATAAGAGAAGGGCTCGAGGAGATATCCTATTAAAATGCATTAACCTAGGATTTATGGAGGATTATATTATCCCTCTCAAGCGTTCATTTTAAACATTATTTGGAGAAAAGGAGTGTTTCCTTCAACTTATGGCAGAAACTCGACAATAGTTATGTGGAGATACATTGAACATTTTTGAGTGTGAGGAATAACTCTTTCAGTGGTCCAGAGCATATTCTTACTACTCATCCCCTTCTTCCTAGAAGGAAGTAATATGAATGTCGGGAATTGCGTGTGCAGGTTGTTTCCTAGAAGTCTTTGAATATAAGGAGTTGGTCACCTGGTGCACCGAGAGATATATTCCAAGCCAATAGATCATTCAATTGCGGGATCATTCCCCTTTGTCTCTGTCACCTCAGGTATTTCGTAAGATGTTGAAGATTCTCGAGCCAACGCTTACCTTCAAGGGATAAGATTGCAAAGAATTATTAAAGAAGCATGAAAATGGGTTGGACCTCTTACCTGAGTTTCTAGAGAACCGAACTACCATCCCCGAGGACATCACAAGATTGCAGGTTATCTCATTAAAAAATCCTTTCCAAGATATTGCTTGGMTTTTCATGAGGATAACAGGACAAGAAACTACAACCAACATTGCCCACATGATTCTTCACATTTTATAATTTATGGTCAAGGAGCAGGCCATATTTTATTGGGGCAAGTTGATTTCCATTGAAGTCTCTTCCCAATTGTTGCAATACAAGAAGGAGTAGAAATTATTTATGTCATCTTATTTTGTTTTCACGATATAAAATTGTTGTCAGTTTCCGAGATTATCTATGTGTAAGAAGGTAAATTGTGAATTCGACCCAGTAACCTTATGGTATCAAACATTATGGAGGAAAAAAGMCTCCCAACATTTTTATGAAGTTTTTAATTATTTTGTCTCCTTTTTTAAAGGCTTTCTTTTTGGAAAGGATGCTCCCTAGATATCTGACCAGGCGAGTAAGTTCCTGGATAGGAAGGGGACACTTGAACAAATGGAAAATTACAATGTCATAAGGATTTTTGGTTCTAAGGAAAAACCTTCCTTCCTTCCATGCCACATATCTAAAAAAATGTTTGTTACTGAAATAACAAGGATGTATAACTACTCGTTGCATTTTTTCCATGAAAAGGGAAAAAAGAAATTCATACCTCTTCCTTAAAAAGATGGAGACTTCATATTCAGAAATATGAAAAATATTGTTGAATTTATAGGCCATTTCCATGGCCTAAAACTAAGATATGATGAAAGGGTAAAAGGGGTCAACCCTAGCGGAATTTTTGTAGAACACCTACTGGAAGTTGGCTTCAAAAATTCTTTTATTAATGCTATTCTGAATGAAGATGGAGACAATGACTTAGGCACTCCTGCTCGTGACACTGGCGACCTAGAAATAATAATCAACACTAATGAGGTGTACAAACAGAAAGGAAAATGTCCCAATGAGAAGAGTTCCCAATCCCCAACTGTCACTCCAAAGAGTGCAACATCTCAGAGAAATGATCCAATGACTCACCAAATTAAGAAAGTGACCCACAGTTCTTCAGGTGGAGGAGGAGATAAGAACCCTCCTTCGAGAAAAATTGAAATCTCCCATAAGCTTCCCTTGAGGAAGAAAATAAAAAATATTGTGCAAGAAGAGGATGGACCTCGAGGTGAAAGCGACATCCACAAACTCTCCCTCGGGGATATGGAATGCAAAATTGACATCGAAAAGGTGTTCCACAATGTTGATCAGCGAGAGAACACAACTCACTAGAATCCTATGATGGAAATAATTGAGAGAGAGAGACCTTCGATGAAGAAGAGTGTTTTGTATTTCAGAGCGTTGTTTTTGACATCGAGTCCAAAAATTTAATTATTGAGAAAAGAGATGTAAAGAATAAAAAGGGGAAATCTCATTTAGAGGTTAAACTATGGAACATGTGACCTTCCAAAATTTCCCAAATTTACCAAGCCACTGAAGATGCTCTAGATGATTCTATTGGAGGACTTGAAGCAAAGAACTCCAAGTTAAAGGAAAGAATCAAATAATTGGAGGAATATTTAATGCCTCTTCCAGTACTTGCTAGTCCTTTATCAATGACTGGGCCTACCACACCTGCAACAAAATTGAAAGGATCTGCAAGCCTTCTCACATCAGTCAGGGGCTATGTGGAGGAGAACATTAAGAAAAGAATGGAATTAATTATAGAGGCTTGGGAGATGTCAAAGAGCATGGTCTCTATTGGAACGAGGGAACATGCCTTCCATGAATATTTGTAGGCAGATTTGAAAAATGAAGAAGGTTTTTACCTCGACACGATCCTACCCTTCGGTTTTAAAGTTACCAATATGACATATTTTAGAAGAAGAGAGGAGGATATCCCTTCTCCGAACCGGATAAAAAAACTAAACGCATTCTGGAAGGAAAAGGTTAAGAACTTGAATTTTATTTTCCAAGCATGCAACCAAGCCATAACTAAGAGAGAAGAATTATTCAAAAGGTTGACTGAGATAGACCTATCAAAGAGAACCAATTAGGTCCAAGACCCTAAATTGATTCTCAACTCGTTGTTCCTAATCAATCAATCCTTTGAAGAACAAGTTGAGATCTTTAAAGGGTTATCATTTGAAAAATTCTATGGCATTCTTGAGCATAGTGAAGATGATGTGAGAACTGGCTAGTGGACTATTAAATGAAAATCAAGATATTGAAGAAGTTTTGTGGAATACTTCCATTGATCTAAGGGAATTGGAGGGCGATCTTTTCAATATAAAAATACAACATTTAATCGACGTGGCACCAATGAGAAGCTACATCGAGGAGTGGTTTAAAAAGGTTGTCAACAAACTTTTCGATGAAGGGAAAAAGGCAGTTGAGACAGTTCCTGTAACCGTCAATGAAAGCCATAAAAGGACATCAGAAAATAAGTAACATAGAGGAGATACCATTATAGTAAGTTCATACTAATCACATCCTTCTATATTTATAGAGTTCTTCATCCAATTACTCCACCTCTTTAAATATAAAGGTTTAATTGAAGACTGATAATTTCCTTTTTCTTCGTACCAGATCTTGTTGTCTTCCACCGCCCACTTTATTCCTTCTTCAAAATTCATTCTTATATATATTTTCTTTATGTTTTGTGGGAGACCCAATCCCAGTCATTATGACAAACACATTTAAATTTCAGAGAATATGTAATAAACTATATATTTTTTAGAAATTCCAAGAGATCTATTTTGGGAACAATCTCGATTGTACTTTGTAACCCAGTTTTTTGAATATAAAGTATTTGAGGTTGATGTATCTTTATTTGAGATGTCCATATATCACTTTATCAAATTTCTCTTATGCATTCAGATCATTTTCTTTTACTTTTTTATGTGATAAAAAATCTTTATCCCTATTATGATGGATGTGAGGAAATTTTGTTTATTTTCTTTAAACATGTGAACGTGTGTGGTTTTTGTTCCATTCTTGGGAACTTTCTTTAAAAGAAAATAAAACATTTTCCATTTTTATATTTTTACTTTATTTTTATTACCACGACGGACTTCTATAAAAGTCCCACATTTTGAAGATCTCGAGTCCCAAAAAAATCATAACAGAGGAGTACCACCTCTATAAAAATGTAGGGGGATTTGTATCCTTGTGAGGTTGTCGTTTCGGTCTTAACAAATTCAAGCGTCAATAGAAGGGGATGAAAAACATGCTCTGAAAGATGATTTGTTGTTATATAATATGGATTTGGATGTAGATATTGAAAAAATACTTTCCCATATGTAGAAGTATGATCTCAAGAAAATGTACAGCTTGTTTCCACACTCATGATGATCTAGGACGAGACATTTTCTGACGAGGAAACGTTTGCTGTAAAAAATGCATATTTTGATAAATAATCTAAATTTTTTTTTTTTGAGAGAACTACAAAGAGTAAGAGAGGGAAGATATAGTATACCATTGATACTCGATATATTATGCCTTCGAAGTTATCATCTATTCATAGAGTTATAGGAAATGCACTTGATGTTTCAATTGCACACATGGAAGGAGTGAATGCCCAGTTGAAAGAAAGAATTAAAGAATTAGAAACAACCCTTATGCCTCCACCTATTCTATCTTCTCCTATTGCTATGATTCGTCCTGGAAAAGGTCTTCAAGAAAACCCAAAACCAAGTTCAAGGGTCAAAGGAATTTCTAGTTTAATCACTACCACCCATAATTTTGTTGAACACAATATTAAGAAATGAATGTCATTAATTGTAGAATTGTGGGATATGGAGAAGAGTTTTTCTTCTCTTGCTTTTAGAAGTCAAAATACCAAGGAATATTTAAACTCAGATTTGAAAAATGATGAAGGGTTCTACATTGATGGAGTTGTGATGTTTACAATAAAAGTTTTGACAATGACAAAGAAAACAATAAAGTAAGGAAATCTACCTTCTTTGAGCCCCATCATGTCTCTACATTTTATTTCTGATAAAGGTTTTTGGTCTATGAAGATCATCTTGTTTATTTCCTTAAAGTGGCTCCTCAAATGTGAAGAATTCTTTGAATTGTTATTTGAAACACCAAGGATCCATTTAATTTAAGTCATATATATCTTTGTGGCTCTTGGTAAGACCTATTCTTGTCACTACACTTTGGTTTACAATTTTTTCCTCTCCTAAACTTTAGAAACCGATTCCACCTTTTGAGCAATGATAATTTTTAATGAGCTTGGTCGTGGCCTGTACCCTATGGGAAGNTTGTGGGATATGGAGAAGAGTTTTTCTTCTCTTGCTTTTAGAAGTCAAAATACCAAGGAATATTTAAACTCAGATTTGAAAAATGATGAAGGGTTCTACAATAAAAGTTTTGATGTTTACAATAAAAGTTTTGACAATGACAAAGAAAACAATAAAGTAAGGAAATCTACCTTCTTTGAGCCCCATCATGTCTCTACATTTTATTTATGATAAAGGTTTTTGGTCTATGAAGATCATCTTGTTTATTTCCTTAAAGTGGCTCCTCAAATGTGAAGAATTCTTTGAATTGTTATTTGAAACACCAAGGATCCATTTAATTTAAGTCATATATATATTTGTGGCTCTTGGTAAGACCTATTCTTGTCACTACACTTTGGTTTACAATTTTTTCCTCTCCTAAACTTTAGAAACCGATTCCACCTTTTGAGCAATGATAATTTTTAATGAGCTTGGTCGTGGCCTGTACCCTATGGGAAGTGGCAGTTTGACAACAACAGGCCCATCATTTCGAGCTAAGTCTCAGGTTTCGCATGCACTCTAAAACATTCATTACCAGAAATGCCCAAATTTCATGACTGAAAGCCCCATTTCTTGTGTTATGGTTTCCCTGGTGTGTTCCTAGTTTTGTTTCCATTGTTTTATCTTAGGCTTACCTCCTACCACAGTTGGTCTATTTGCTTTTGTTACAATCTGTTCAGTCCCGTTTTTTCTTTCCAGAGACACGATTTTGCGGGATGGATTCTGAGCAAACCACTACGAATTAGACCAAACCCTTTAAAACCCAGAACCAAAATGAGTCGTTTTACCTTCATTGTAAGCAGTTTCCCCATAAACTGGATCGTTTTAGAGATATGTCTCTATTTTTGGAGGTAAATTTCTCATAATTCTTGTTTCAGTTAAGATGAGCGTTTTTTTTTTATTATTTATTTATTTTGTTACAGACTTTATTACAGTGTTGGATAAACCTCTCATTGAGAAACATCCTTTTTCCTCAATTCACAAGCCAGAACTTTTGAAAGAAAACCCTCGTCATGAGGCAATACTCGACCATTTTTACCTAGGCAACGATAGGTTAGTTCTGAGATTTTGAAAATTTATGTGCATGAATCAATTTCTTTTCCCTAATCTTAACACAAAATACACCAGTGGAAACCCTTCCAAACAATCAACAATTGGACTGTGTAAATAACCTGCCATCCTACCTGAAGCATGAAAAAAAATTCCCTGGGATCAATTTCAGTCAAAATACCACATTGGATAGTGGGAGCGTGTTGACACACAGTCGTTCGTCCCCTCAATCAACAGTTCCAGACCTGTGGTGTGAAGTGTGTTTATTCTGGATAGAAAAATACTACACAGATGTGCCCTCCCTGCAAGCTAAAATCAAGGCCTTCACAGCCCAGATTGACACACTAATGACTGAAAATCACAAACTCAAGTTCAGAGCACAAAGGCAGGGGAAATGCCTGAAGAGAACTGAAAATATAATAATAAAAAATGTTGAGTGTGTCCAAGCTATTATTAACTCTGAAGTCTTATAATTCGAATTTAGCATTCAGTTGAAAGGTAAGATTTTCTTTTTATCTTAGTTATGATTTTTTTTGTTATTTTCTAATTAATATGGATTAATTTATATTTCTATTGGTAACAATAAGATTGGCAGATTCTATAGCCAGTCAATTCTTATTCGAAATTTGGAAAATATCGGTTAAATGAATATCTGAATTTCTTTATTTCATTTTTTTCTTTCAGGATATCTGGCATTTTATGGTGATCAAATGATATGGAGTATTTTTGGGCTTATTAGCCATGTCCATGGCTTATTTTTGTGTAAACAAGAACAAACTATTTTATTTTTAGAGATCTAGTGTGATCTGAGGTGGTTATATTCCCCCTCTATTTTTGTAATCAATAGATGATTGTAGAGATTTAATCTTATCTCATAAGATAAGACAATTAGATTTTTTGAACCCTTTATAAACTCGTATTTTTGTAATCAAAACATCTTGGCCTCGGGCTGAAGGTGGACAAGCTATTCACGAATTTGGACAGAACATATATTTACATTTCGGCTTTAGCTCTCTGTAAATGTTGTTTTCGTTTATTGTTTGTTTATCCTAATTAATTAATAGTTGTTGATAGCTTTTGTCTTCATAATATATTATGGCATTGGGATAATCTTTCTTTAAAATATTGTCCACATTTTGATGCTTCAGATATTGAAAAGGGTGGTCATTCGTTCAACCTAAATGATAAGATTTTTCTTTAAAATTTGTTGAATGATTAAAAGCATGTTGTTGCAGTTAGATTTATCTTAAATGTAATTTCTTGCAATCATAAATACCACAACGATTATTTGCATCTCATCGTTCTATCATTAAAATTCAACATTCAATATATTGTTTTGCATTTATTGCGAACAATTTCAAAGTTCACTGCAGATTTATCTCTTGGACAGGCTGGCTGGATATCCTATAATAATACATATGTTGGATGCATGTCCATTAACTCATTGATAGGTTAGTTCATTTCTTTCGGTTGTTTATTTTTCTATGAAACTCTAATATATGGTCTGGCTTTGACCGCCCACATACTCCTGTTTCATTGTATCTTTTTCAGTTTAAACCTAGATTAATAAAGAAAAAACAAAAAAATATCTTATGTTCTTTCTTTATCTTCTTTTGTTAAAGCAACCATCTTTACATAGATTTTCGTGAGTTTAGATTAAAACCCGCAACTTGTATATCATGCACATAAATAAGATAGACAGATCTGTTTTGTAAATATTATCTACAATAGTTATATGTACATGTATATATATTGAGTGGTTATTTAATAGTTAGCTTTTTTATTTCTTTTATTTGTTTCTTCTAGGACTTTTAGATTGGCTAACGGAGCCATTAAACCCGTCGGAATGAGTTATACCAAATGGCTTGGGTTATTTATACAACCCCAGACCAAACTCGTTCTTCCAATTGATGGATGGTCATTTTCGCCCATCAACACAACCTTGATTCTATGTGACAACCAGAGCTGCATAAAGATGACATAGAATCCTGTATTCCACAACAGGTCGAAGCACATAGAGATCCACTATCATTACATATGTGACATGGTGCAAAGAGGAGCCTTAAAGCTCCAATACATTAGCACGAATGATCAGGTTGCTGACGTGTTGACCAAGCCACTATCGCGTATAAATTTTGAGTACTTTCGAGATAAGCTTGGTATAGTCCGAAGGACCCTCCTTGAAAGGGGGAGTAGATGTTGTGATGAGACATCTCTTGCTTCTAATGTGATGGTTGTGATGTAAAGCAAGATGATGTGATATGACTAGTACTGTGCTTCCAGCTGGATAACTGTGACGTAAAGCCAATCTAGTATCCTGCTTCTGACCTGATGGTTGTGACGTAAAGAAAGACGAGTACCTTGCTTTTGAACTGATGGTTGTGACGTAAAGCAAGATGATGTGTGAATAGTACTATGCTTTCGACTGTATAGCTGCGACGTAAAGCAAGTCTAGTTCCCTGCTTCCGACCTGATGGTTGTGATGTAAAGAAGGATGTGTACCTTGCTTTTGACCTGATGGTTGTGACGTAAAGAAAGATGATATGATGAGACTAGCACTGAGATTCTAGTTGGATAGCTATGACGTAAAGCCAGTCTAGTATCCTGCTTCCAACCTGATGGTTTTGATGTAAAGAAGGATGAGTATCTTGCTTCCAGCTTGAGTGTTGTGACGTAAAGCAAGACGATGAAATGAGACTAGTACCGTGCTTCTAGCTTGATATCTGTGACGTAAAGCTAGTCTAGTATATTGCTTCCATCCTGAGTGTTGTGACGTAAAGCAAGACATTGAGATGAGATGAGTACTGAGCTTCGAACTTGACAGTTGTGATGTAAATCCAGTCTTGTATTATGATGAGCCAACCTTGTGTTGTGATGATGATGATGTATCAGTTTTTATACTAATACATATTGATGCAGATGATGATGACATTCCTTTGAGAATGACGATGCTGCCAATGAAAAAAAATTTAATGATTTATAGATACGCCAGTCAGTGTTCCAAGATGATATTGATGATGTTGTCCTCTCACCCACTTGATGTTGTTGATGATGATGTCCTC
>SNQJ01S0078948.1:17681-36066 GCA_010110895.2 Picea sitchensis
ATTATTATGATGAGCCAGCCTCATGCTGTGATGATGATGATGATGTATCAGTTTTATACTAATACATATTTATGCAGATGATGATTGCATTCCTTTGAGAATGACGGTGCTGCCAATGAAGAAAAATTTCGATGATTTATAGATACGCCAGTCAGTGTTCCAAGATGATATTGATGTTGTCCTCTCACCCACTTGATGTTGTTGATGATGTTGTCCTCTCTCTCTGGCCTGATGTTGTTGAAGAATACCTTTCTTGTTAAGGGGGAGTGTTGAAATAATGTAACTGCAAAGAGTATTCTTATTATTATTTGATACATTATTCATTGGATCAATCCCCATTGTGGATTGATCATGTCGGCTATTGTAATAGGACCAAATCCCCTTTTACGTATTGGTTAAATGATAATTATAATAGGCAGAATAAGAAGTCGGCCCCAACAGATATTAAAGAGGCCCCAGAAAATATTAAAGGTGGTTATAACCACCCAGTTGGAGAAGTAGGCCCTGCCAGTGAAGAGACACTTCACACGTGCCAATATAATATAAATAAGGAGGCTAGTACCTCACTTAGACACAACAACTCACTTGCTCATTTTAAGAGACCAGTTTCAGAATTGCAGAAGAAGGAGAGAGAGTGGCACATCTTTGGGAGAGGAGCTTCTGTTTTAGTTTGAGTTATCTCTTGGCATTGTATTGGCTATCTATAACAAGGAAGTTTTGTTGGGTTTTCTTCCCCTAGAGGGTTTCCTAGGATAAATGTTGTGTCTCTTGTGATTGTGTATTTCTCAGTGATCTTGGATTATGATATTGTTATCTAATGAAATGAAAACAACTATAATAATGTCTTAAACATTAACAATAATTTCAAAATTAAAGGAAATACACCCTATCCTATCCTCCTCATAGAGGTGAGTCTTTCCCCCATTGACATCATGGCTATGAATAAGTACTAATGTACAAGAACAAGATAAACAACATGAAAAAAATATCCTTTCTAAGATTGCTTCAAACTACAATTAAAACCACCTGCAGTTCAAGCGAGATTGGCATAAAGATGCTAAGTCTTGGATAAATCATTGGGGAATAAAGGAAGAGGTTGCTCTACAAAATAACAATAGTATTAAAAATGTTATTACATCTAAATTTGAGGATAAATTATGGTGCGATAAAGAACTAGAGGATAAAATAAAATTAAGATGCTATAAGGAGGTGATCAACCCTAATCTAGAATATCAAAAGTATATATTATTTTTAACTAGCATAAAGAAGAAAATCAACATTGATAAAATAAGAACAAACTCTCATAAGTTGTATAATGAAACATGGCACTGGACATGGGTTGAAAGAATTTTCCATCTTTGTTACACTAAGAGGGTTAAAGATGAAAATCAATTTCTCTTAGAATGTCCCGAATACACCCACATTAGATCCCAATTTCAAAATATTTGTTACAATATTGACCTTCCTAACCTTTTAACTCATCAAAACTATGGTTATTTAGGAACCCCTCTCTTAAATATTTTCAAGCACATAAATAAAATTATGAAGAAATCCAAGTAATTCCTTACCACTCTCAAGGTTCGATAGGCCAAATTTAGTCTTAGTGGATGTTAACCATCATCATCATCATATCACAAATTTTACAAATATGTTCATCCCAATATGTTTTTAGCTTAGTTTAGCAATCATTTTCACTAAATACATCATAAACATTAATCCTAATCTTAAAATTTTTATTTTATATTTTAAATTCATTTAAAAAAATAATTTCAAATGGTTATAATTTGTTTTAAAAATTTGTCGCGACTGCACTGTACAACATAACAATACAAACCAAAATGGGATTTTGTTGACACTTGAATGCATTAGGACCGAAATGACAACCTCACGAGGATGTGAATACCCCTGCATTTTTATAGAGGTGGTACTCCTCTTAATTTTAAGATTTTCTTGGGATTTTAGATCTTCAGAATATGGGACTTTGTAGAAGTTCGTCATGGTACTCAAAGAAATATAAAGTTTGCAAGAAAAATAACAAGAAGGAAAAATGTTTTTTTCTTTTTTTTCTTTTGAAAAAATGTTCTTAAGAGATGACCAGGAACCACACACATCATACATTTAAAGAAGATACACAAAATTTCCTCACATCCATCATAGTTAAACTAAAGATTTTTTATCACATAAAATAAAAGAAGATGGTTCACATGAATAAGAGAAATTTAATAGAGTAGACACATGGGCATATCAAATAAATATAATGATAGATCAATATCAAATACTTTATACTCAAAACATAGAGTTACAAAGAACTATCAAAACTAATCCCGAAATGGCTCTCTTGAAATTTCTAAAAAAATATGTAGTCTGTTACATATCCTTTGAAATTTAAAATGTGTTTGTTCTTAGGACTGGGATTAGGGCTCCCACGGACCATAAAGAAAATACAAACAAGAATTAATCTTATAGAAAGAGGATGGTGGGCGGCAATAGAGAAATAAGACTTGGAAAGAAGAAAAAGAGAAGTTATCAGACTTCAATTAAACCTTTCTAGTCAAAGAAGCAGAGTCACTGAATGAAGGAACTGCTAAAGAAAGAAATATGTGATCAACATAAACTTACTATGATGGTCTCTCATGTATTCACTTTCTTGCTTCTGTACTTTTATTATCTTCATTAATGGTTACGGGAATAGTGTCAACTATTTCTTTCCCTTCATTGGTCAATTTGTTGATTTCTTTTTTGAGCCATTCTTCGATATAATTTTTCATTGGTGCGGCATTTATCTCATGACAAATTTTAATGTTGAATAAATCGCCCTCCAAGTCTCTCAAATCAAGGGATATACTATGTATTGCTTCCTCAATATATTGATTCTTCACGGAATAGTCCACTAGACAATTGTCTATGTCATCTTCATCATATTCGAGTATGCAGTAAAACTTTTCAACTAATAACCCTTTAAATATCTCAACTTGTTCGTTAAACTATTGCTTTGTTAGGAACATTGAGTTGAGAATTGATTCAGTGTCTTGTAATTCGTTAGTATCTCCTGATACATCTATTTATGTGAGCCTCTTGAACAATCCTTCCCTTTTTAGTATAGCTTCGTTGCATGCTTGAACAATATTATTCAAATTTTTAATATTTTCCTTCCATCAAGCATTTAGTTGTTTTATCCAAATTAGGGAGGGAAGATCATCCTCTCTTGTTCTTAGTTTCTTCATGTTAAATACTTTGGTTCCAAAGAGCCATACAACATCAATGTAGAAACCTTCTTTGTTCTTCAGATCAACTTGAAAATATTCATGGAAGGCATGTGCCCTCGAGCCAAAAGAAACAATGTTTTTCAAAACCTCCCATGCCTCTGTGATCAACAAAATTCTCTTCTTAATATTTCTTTCTACATAAATCCTGGCTGATGTAAGTATGATTGAAGATCCTTTCAACTAAACAACGGGTGTGGTGGGTTTGATTATTAACAAAGGACTGGAAAGAAGTGGAAGAGGCATTAAGGCGTCTTCTGGCACCTTGATCATTTCTTTCAACTTCATGTTTTCTGCTTCTAGACCACCAATGGAATCATAAATAGAATCCCCAGTTTATCTGTGAATTCTAAATGTTTGGGACAACCACATATCTTTTAGTTCATCCTCTAAATGATATTTTCCTTTCTTATTTTTCGTATCACCTTTTTCAATAATTAATTTCGTAGATTCCTTATCGAAGACAACACTTTGAAAAGCAAATGAATCTTCCTCACTGAAGGAATCATTCTCAACGATCTCTAAAGATAAATTTTGATGGGCCATGTTTCCTTGTTGATCAATTGTGGGAAACATTTTCTTAATATCCTCCTTGAGCTCCATATCTTCAAGAGAGAATCCATTGATGTTAGTTTCAATGAGATGGTATTCTTCCTCTTCCACAACATTCTTCCTCTTCTTTCTGAGAGGGATCTTGTGTGAGCTCTTGATTTTCCCATGGGGGGGGGATTCTTCTCCCCTTCGCTGCTTGAAATATTGTTGGTAACTTTACTAGTTGGGTGGGTTATTGGAGCATTGCTCCAAGATGTGGTAGTTTTAGGAGTAACAACTGGAGACTGGGCACTCTTCTCATTGGGACCCTTTCCTTTCTGCTTGTAAAACTCGTTAGTACTAAGTATTGTTTCCAAGTCACCAACATTGTCTGCAGGAGCACCTAGGTTCTTATCTTCTTCTTCATTCAAAATAGTATGAATGAATGAGTTGTTGAATCCTACTGACAACATATGTTCCACAAAGATTTAGTTAGGGTCAAACCCATTTATCTTTTTAGCATACTTCAGATTTACATTGTTGAAGTGACTCACAAACTCATCAATTTTGTTTATATTCTTGAATATGAAGTCTCCAATTTTCCATGACAAGGGGATGAATTGCTTTTTCTGTTTGTCATGGAAAAAGTGTAGCTAGAAGTTGTATTTCCTTGCCACTTCTGTAATAAACAATTTATCAGATACATGGTATGGAAGAAAAGACAATTTTTCCTTGGAATAGAAGATCCTGATGACACTGTGATTTTCCATCTGTTCTATCGTTCCCTTTTTTTCCAAGAATTCATTATCTTGGTCAGATATCTTGGGGGTATTTTTACCAAACAAAATTCCTTTGAAAACTGAAACATAATCCTATTAAACTTCGTAAAACTGCAGAGAAGTATTGTGTCTCCACAATGCTTGATACAAGAAGGTAACTGAATCAATTTCACAGTTCACCCTCTTACATATAGTCAATTTTGGAAATTGACAGCAATATACTATCACAAATACCAAATAGGAATCCATAAAGAATTTATTGTCCCTTTTGTAATGTGACAATTGGGAGGAGATTTCAATGGAAATCAATTTTTCCCAGTCGAAGATAGCTTTCTCTTTAACTGTAAAATATAAAATATAAAGGATCATGTGAGAAATGGTGGCGGTGCTTTCTTAACTTGTCAACCTAGTAAACATCCAAGCGATTTCCTGAAAGGGGTTTTTAAAATATTCGATCTGAATCTCGATTATGTATTTTGGGACATCCGCAAGATTCTCCAAGAATTCAGGCAAGAGATCTAGACCATTGTCATGTTTCTTCATAACATTTCTACAGTCTTCTCCTTTGAAGGTAAGTGTTGGCTCAGACAGCTTCAACATATTATGAAACATTTGTGGTGAAAGAGAGATAGGGGACTGATCCCGAAGTTGTATAATTCATTGGCTCGATGCGTACTTCTCAACGCACCATGCAACAAGTTATTTGCAGTCAAATACCTCAGGGACACATGCTGCATGATCAATTCTGGATGTCTAGATTACATCTTTCTGTGCAAGAGGAGATGAGTAATACGAATATGCTCTAGACCACTAAAAGTTCTAGTCTTCACGATTTTTTTTTTCAAAGTATCACCACAGAACTGTTGTCTAGCTTCTACTTCCATAGGTTGACAAGAGTGTTCTTTCAACTGTATAATAACTTGAAATGAAATCCTTTCAGAGAGATAGCAATAATATAACCCTTGGCAAATCGTTCTTTAATGCAATTTAATTGAAAATCTTCTCGAGCCCTTCACTTATTAATGATGATCTTTACGGAGCCTGCATGATAATTTATTAGCATTAAACCATACTAAATGCATATTCAGAAAAGCACGAATATGGAGGGGGTAGACAAGACCAATTTGAATTTGGGGCCTTTTGTGAGCCCGCCAACCCGGGAACTCGTGAATCCGTGGTTGCGAACAATAAAAAATAGGCTAAATGTTGCACATCGGTTGGTTAGACTTGGATACAGGAGAAATGAAATACTTAGGGGATCTATACCGGCGACAAGTATGACGATCATAATGTAGATCATGGGCCTTTGGGTGCAAAGTGGATATCGCGGAACTTGGAAGATGAAAGATTGAACCCGTGAACCTGCAGATGCAAAAACAATTAATTATATTATAACAAGGCGATCAGTCAGACTCATGATATAGGAACATTGATGGAGGTGAAGACTCGCAAGTCCGCCAACCCGTGAACCCGTCGATTTTTGAAATGTGAGTAAGTATGGTAACTATAAAGGGAAAATAGAAGGGAGAAAATAAAAGGGGGAGGAGGGTAGGTATAGAAGAGGGAAAAGAAATGGAAAATAGAAGTTGGGAAAATAGAAAAGGGAGGGAAATTTTGGAAGAGGGAATTGATCTCAACAATTTTCTGGGAGTTAGTCTTTCAAGAAGTCTCAGAAATGAAAAATTACTTATTATATTCTGGCCTATTTTGACTTTCTTGAAAATGAAGAAAATAATCCTAAGAGCATCAAAACTACATTACATAATATTAAAAACCTAGAGTTATAAAAATAAATGCCCATTGAGGGCTTTCTTCTTGACGATTTCTAGTAACTAGAGTTCCTAATCAACAAATTCCATTCAACCAATATCCTTCAACTTGTTTCACAATTTCTTCAACCTTAGCTACAACTAGGGTAGACCCAATCAATATCTTCAATGAGAATCCAAAGATGTGGAACACCTGACATGACCTAGAACCAATTGCTAGAACATCCCATATTCAAATTCACGCTTCTAAAATTATTTTCTATAATGATTCACTATCTCTAGCAATTCTAGATACTTGAAGTTCTAAATTTCATTTTGATAAGGAATTTTTTTATTCAAGTGTTATAGGTCTACCTAGTTGTTTACAAGAAGACATATGTTCCTTCTTTGAGCACAATCCAAGTTTAACCATTCACATAGGAAGCAATTGCTAGAGTGATTGTGACTAGCCATTCTCCCAACCATCCAATATTTTCCTCAGGATAAACTTGAAAAAGCACCAAAACAAACTTGAGATGAGCAATCACCCCATAAAAAATGATCCCTAATCTTGATAGAAACTCCCCCAAAACACCAACATAGACACCATATCCATATAGAAAAATGTCCAAAGGGAGGGGCCGAGTCCCTTGAAGTCACATTCACTTATATTCCAATCACATTCCAATATGAGAGGCTCCAGAAAAATACCTTGATTAATCCCACTTATGTCCTCCCATTCCACTTCTATGTCATTTATGAGCCTACCTCACCATTATGTGAGGCATGAATGAGGTTATCGAAACATTGAAGGATTTAAATACTCATCTCTTTAGCATGAATGAATTCCACCACCTCTCTCGATACACAACCTCCATTACTCAACATAATTCCCCCCTAGATAGGACTAAAAACCAAAGTTCTATAGGATATGGGATAGTGAGATTACCCCCCTTTTTGTTCTTATTATTCCAACACCTAAAAGAGTTGCTTCATTCACCAATATGCATGCTTGACTGTTGAGTGCCTTTAACACATGGAAGAATTTTGTTATTTGAAATATCTTTGCTTCTCTTTGTATTTTGAGGATGAGCCTAGCTAAGATACAATCCTTAAGAGTTGAATGGATTCACAAATGCCTAAAAATGATTTTCAAGTTCCCTATTACCAAGAAATTTGTGATCCCTTTTGAACCTAGAATTCTAAGACTTTGAAAGAAGCAAAACCTTAACTTGATTATTAGTAACTTCCCCTAATTCCCATAGAATTTATTCTTTTAAATTTATTAACATTACTTATACATCTATATCACCGATCATACAAATATATAATTTCTTTTAAAAACCCCTTAAAAATTACATAATATAAAATGCCATAAATATATTTTTATGTAAATAATGGAGCTACTACCAAGTGTAGTCTAAACGTTCTACTTTTTTACTTTTTTTCTATGACTATCATCAAAATCCGGGAACCCGATTGTTGGCAAAAAAAATATAATTTTACAATGCTCAAATCATATTTTTGAATGCAAAAATCGATTCAATATCGTCAAAAATACAAAACATCCGAAATATGTATGTTAAACCACTAAACTATTTTCTAAAATTTTAATTGATTTTTGAATAAAATACATTTGATTTAAAAAACCGAAAAAAAAAAAAAACTACATCCTACTACTACCATCTTTAAAAAAAAAAATCTATTAGAATAAAATTTCAATTAATACTTTAAAATCCACGCTTTCATGATTATTTACTCCACTTTGATTTTTAAAGCGCCATTTGTAAAACGACATTTTAAAATGGGGAAAATGAGAAAGTTAATTAGTGAATTAATTTAATTTTTTTAATTATTTCTTTTCAATTTTTTGAATTTTTTGAATTATTTCTTTTGAATTTTTAAATTTTTTTATACGGATGTTCACTCTTTCATGATTATTTACTCTACTTTAATTTTTTTTTAGCATCATTTGTAAATGGCATTTTAAATGAAATGAAGTTGATTATTAAACTAGTTAAAAAAAAATTATTGATTTTTTTTTTAAATTTATTAAGAATTTTGCAAAAAATTATATTTTCACATTATTAGGGTAATTTTGATTTTGAAATTTTTGTCATAAATTAAATTATATGAATTTTAAAAAATAAAAATAAATTAAAGTAGAATTTTATTAAAAATAAATAAATCTACTAAAAATTAAATTTCCTTACTTATTAACTTATTCCTTTTAATTTTTTTACCAAAAATTAAAATACTCACCTAAATATTTAAATTCATCTACTTGTTAACTGATTCCTTTAATTTTATTTTTTAATTTTAATTTTTAATATATTATATTTTTTTCTCACAAATTGACACAAACTTATCATTACCCATAAATAATAATCAAATTATAAAATCTAACTTAACAAAAATATCAAATAAACCAACAAATAAAGCTAACTAATAAAAAAAAATATACGTAAGAGTTGAGGTGTAAAGCTAACCAACCAAATTTTCACATTTTATATATTCCTATATATAATAATTTACATCGAATCTATTTAAATTGTAATTTTTAATTGCTTACATAGAATTCCATAAGGTTGTACCTCCTTTAAGTTTTATTAAACATAAATGTCCCTTTTCAAAGTGTAATTTTATAATTGCTTACATAGAGTTCCATTAAACATAAATGTCCCTTTATAATTGCTTACATAGAGTTCCATTAAACATAAATGTCCCTTTTCAATAAAGTTGTACTTTTAGCTTTTATTAAGCATAAATATAATTGAGAATTTGAATGGTTGATTAAAAAAAAATGAAATTATGAATAATAAAGTAGTAATGTGACCATCATAATTCTTTAGTCAAACAAGAATGATGATGAGGTTCCTACCACTTGGTTCCCATTCCTCCTCTTCCACCTACAATTGTGTCTTGCAATGTGTCTCACAACGTTTGTTTGATAATGTAGAGAATCCTTCCTTGATTTAGGGCCATATGTCACATTGCTCCCTTTTTAAAAGAGGGAGACTGTTCACCTCATTGTTTGGAATGGACCATACCTTAAACTATGGTATAACTTTATAATAAACTTTTTTCATTCATTGAAATTAAATTGCTAGTTACCAATCATTATGATGCGTGTAAATGCAGTCCCAAACTTTATAATAAACTTTTCTCATTTATTGAAATTAAATTGCTAGTCACCATCATAATGATGTGTAAATGCAGTCCCAAGTCACCATCATTATGTCGCGTGCAAATGTAGTGCTTTAGGGTTTTTCAAGGTATAGTTACTGGAACAATATTAAAGTGTTAAATATACATATAGAGCCAAAACCGGGTCAATAAAGGACACCAAGTCACTAACAAACTTAAATTTAGTTTACACCGAAAAATTGTTTTAGTACTTAGTTTTGTAATCTTGTATATTAATTTGATGAATACCCGAAATGAAATGTTCTAGTCTAAATGTTTTAAGTTCTAGTTTTGTTTTTTTTATGATTTTTTATGTTTAGTTTTGTTAGAAATTTGATAAAAAATTATTGGATTTTCAAATTTGAGGGTCTAAGTTTGTATAATCAGAGTACTCCAGAAGTTTTTCAGCAGGTTGAATCTATTTATGCATTCAAAAATGTAATTTAAACAACATAAATATATGATTTTTTCGTGATTTATGTAACTGGATTTTGGCTAAAAGGACCAAAACGTAGAATAGTTAGACAATGCCACATGAAATTAATTTTTTTAATTTTCAAAAATTATTTTTTCTGTTGTGAGTGAATAGGTCAATCTTCTTGATTTGATTTAATACCCCTTTACCTTCTAGTTATTTTCTCACCAAAATATAATTAAAAAATCAAAATCATCCAATATGTCCAAAATAAGTTGCTTATTAAGTTGGGTGTATTGCATATTTAAGTTCGCTTGGCATCAGACACGCTAAAAGGCACCTTAAAGAAGGGGTCGATTAGGCAACTCCCTTCTATTTAAAGAGGGTGCAGGATATACATCATCATGGAGGAAGTGGATAAGGAGTTATGAAGTACTAATTCTATATTTTGGCATAGTGAATGACTTGGGTGCCATCAATGTAATTTGTTGAAGAATGGAACTTGTATGAGGCAATAAAACAAGTGCTTTCGGGGTTGGATTGTGCAAGTGGAGTGACACTAAGTTAGTATTTCCTTAGAATATTTCTATTTCCGTAAAATGAGCAGTAGGTGGTGGCTAGACTCTCTTATTGTACTCTCATTGTTGTAGCTTTGCATCTTCCTTAGATGCCACCTTAACATCTTTGTTGTGGCTCTTTATACGTTGAATGTTATTTTCTTGCAATGTTTTAATTGTAAATAGATTGAGATGTTTGGCTAAGTGTTGAGTGTTGTTGGGATGCTTTAAGAATAAGGTTGGACACGAGTTTATGTGTTAGAAAATTTGGTTGCAAATCTAACAATTGTAGCTTAGTGATAGTTATGGGCATACCCTAAGTGAAGAGGTGTAGTCTAGTTGCAAGTAGGCACAAGTTGGCCAAACCCCTACACCTGAATTAAGGTAGTGTCTCATAAATAGGGATGTATAAAAGTAAGCTTTTGGGAAAGACCTTTAAGTCCATGAGATGTTGTATCGGAGCCAGGTTTAAGACCACTAGTTAATAGAGATGGTGATCCAAAAAGCAATTTTCTTATTGAGGAAGTGCTTGGTGGCACACGTGTTGGAATGACCTTACTTCCAATAGTTGTCTGAGAAAATTCCTGCAAATGTTGGAGTTTGGAAGAAGGTGGGGGAAGATAGTGAAAAACTATTGCTGCAGGTTGTGGTTGGTTCAGGAGCATGCTAGTTGGATGTCCCACTACACCTAAGGTTATGCTTCAATGGAGTGAATATGCACATAATACTCACGGAGGACACACTTCATATTGTTTTGGGTTCAAGTGGAGTTGAGCCTAGATGTTGCCTCATAGGATGAACAAACCATCAGCATATGAGCTTACAAGGAATGGCTACTTGCCTGAAGCAAAGATGATACTTTTATTTATTCATATTGCAATTATGTTTCTTTAACAAGTTGTGTGAAATGACTTTTGTGGAAATGGGAAGGCAACAACCCTACTTGGAGAAGTCTTTGCAAAGAATAGGTGCCTTGGTTTGCAACCAAGGGAAAAACCTAAATTATCTTTGTTATGTGGACTCAATTATTAATGGAATAATGGTGAAGGCATTAGTGAATTTTGGCACCACTCGTCATTTCTTGAAGAAGGGTTGGTACGTGAACTCAGAATTAGGGTTGGATTGTGTGGTTCTTCCATTAAGGTGGTCAATTCTAAGGATAAGAAAAAAACTGGGGTTACATCTAGAGTTCACATTCAATTGGAAAAGTGGAAGGGTCATGTAGACTTCATGGTGGTGCAATTAGATGATTTTGAAGTAATCCTTGGGAAAGACTTCCAAAGGAGAAATCAACTAGTTCTAATTCCATTCATGGATAAGTTGGTGATACTTGGTGGATGTAAGACTTCTGTGGTGTGCACACCAACAAGGAAAAATGAAAAAGGATGTAGTTGGTGTCTACACTAAGAATAAAAAGGGTGGCCTTGCACCAAGAGTCTCATATCTATGTTTTAGTGTTGATTAGAGAAGTGGGGACACCAGTTCTACGAACACTTGAAAATGTACTAAACATGTTTGTGGATAGGATGTTGGAGTTTTTTCCAAAAGTGCACCCACCTAGGCACATCGTTAATCCTCTTATCAAGATTAAATGGGGGTTGTATCCTTTGATGAAGGATCCTTATCAAAATTTTGAACTGGAATTGGAAGAATTGAGGAAGGACTTGAGTGAGCTCATTGATGTTGACTTCATCGGGCCTTTTATGGTGCACCAATCCTCTTCCATAAGGACACAATATATTTGAGGATGTTCTTGGACTACTATGCATTGAACAAGAAAATCATCAAGAATTGATATCACTTACCTTTGGTAGTGGATTTCTTTGATAAGTTGACTAAGGAAAAGGTTTTCTCAAAGTTGGACTTGAGGCAGGGATACTACCGAGTAAGGATTGTGGAAGGAGATGAGGTGAACATAGCCCATGTAATGAGTTATGCTAGTCTTGAGTTTCTTGTTATTCCTTTTGGGTTGTGTGATGTTCCTATTACGTTTTTCACCTTGATGAGCGAAGTTTTCAGACCATTCCTGGACAAGTCAACGGTTGTCGATTTGGACAACATTGTGGTTTTTAGTGAGAACATGGAAGATCATAAAAGGCACTTGGTAGAGGTCTTTTATGTGCCAAGGTAGAATCAAATTTACTTGAAGAAGTTCAAGTTTGTCTTTGGTAGACAAAAATTCCATTTTTGGGCCATTGGATTGGACAAGGATGCATCCACATGGGTACTATGAAGATTAGGGTGATTAAGGATTGGGATGAGCCGAGAAAATCCCATAAGGTAATCAATTTCCTTGGGTTGGATAACTCTTACTACAATTTTGGTGAAGATTGCTCTAAGGTTTTGATGTCACTTAGGGATATACCATGAAATTGGTTAGAGTAGTGCTATGAAGTGTTTTGCAAACTGAAGTGCATACATGTGACAATGTTTGTTGAAGCTACTATATGTTGAGAAAACATTTAAAGTGTAGACTCGTACATCAAAGTTTTCCACTGGAAGAGTTTTCATGAAGGAAGGTCATTTGGTAGCCTATGAAAGAAAAAATATACAAGATCGTGAACATAAGTGCCATGCTCATGAGAAAGAGATGATAGTACTTGTGCATGTTGAAATATTAATTGTTAAAATATTAGTTGTTGAAAGATTGGTTGTCATTGAATTGTTGAAAGATTGGTTATCATTGATGTCAACCCTTGAACAGGAAGTTAACAAGTTGTATGTCAAGGTAAAGAGGTTTTAAACAAAAGTTAACAAGTTTCATGTTAAAGTAACTGTAAACAAAAGTTAACAAGTTGCATGTGAGTTGCATGTCATCATGAGATTGTAAACATAAGTTAACAAGTTACATGTGAAAGTTAACAAGTTGCATGTGATTTGCATGTCATCATGAGACTGTAAACAAAAGTTAACAAGTTGCATGTGAGTTTCATGTCATCATGAGATCCTATGTGAGTTCCATGTCATCATGAGATCCTCATTAAAACACAGAGAATAGTTAATTGGAAAATCACTTATGAGAATATAGATCAACAGATATGAGGTAGTGAGAGGAGGTTAGCGAAGTCCACTAAAAGAAGAAGTTTGCATGAGCCGAGCGTATGAAGGAAGAGTTAAAGATCCATATCCTTTGCGTAAATCCACAGTTTTCAGAAGGAAAAGCGTGTACATCCACGGGTTGTAGTGAGGAAAAGCACAAACATCTGTGAGCAGACAATGTAAGGGTTGTGGACCTGTGAAGAAAAGTTGTTGAAGATCAGAGATATAAAAATCAGTTCAACTATAGGTTGAAGGTATGTCTTCCTGTGTATGTTAGGGTGAGTATTCTGAATAAATTAGGAACAAATATGCCTTATTGATTCATAAGCACTTGATTTGGAGAATTCTCTTGTGGATCTTGGTATGAGGTATATGTGGTTGCAATATTGATGAGATATCGAAATCAATAGCAACAACAAAAGTATGAGAAAGAACAACAACAGGTTATCAATTACAACGACATAGGTAGTGATAGATTGGTCTACATGTGTATTCAGGGTGGTTGGATGGGGAAAGGAAAGGGGGTTGTACCCTCCTTTTAGTTGGAGATGGTAAATTAGGGAGTTGGAGCTTCCTTTAGGTTGCATCCTGTAAATAGGGGGTTGGAGCCTCCTTCGAGTTGTAGATGGAGAAATAGGAAGTTGGTTCTTCCAATGAATGTACTCTTTGATAAATAAGAAAAACATTCAATGGTTTTTTCCTGCATTGGGGTTCCACATAAAATTCTGGTGTATTGTGTTTATATTTTTTTTATGCACTGAATTATGGTATTGATGATATATTGAATGTTAATGATAAACTATTGGAGGTTTTATATTATGATTAAAATTACTGATTGTGCTCATACTAATTCACCCCCCCCCCTCTTAATATTGCAACAATTTATATAAGAGAAGGTCCTTCAGGAAGCAGTCTAACCACTGGAAGGATATCATGGAATATGATAACATTGGAGCACTAGTGTTTGCTGGTTAGAACTATACCTTCTGGAATAAAAGGACGAAATCATTTTTATAGGCACATGGATTAGATGTTTGGAAATCGATAGTATATGGGTATACAACACCAACTACTCCCCCAACCGAAAAATATTGAAAGAAACTCAGCGAAAACAAATCAATGACTAAAGGTACCATTATGTGTAGTCTAGTTGATTAAGTATTTGTCAAGGTTATGCATTGTGATAATGAAAAGGATATTTGGGATAAACTCTAAAAGATTTATGAAGGAGATGCCAAAGTTAAGGGAGATAAGATTCAAATATTTAGAGATAAGTTTGAACAATTTAATATGAAGGAACATGAAGACATTGCAGCCTACCTTCTGCGAGTTGACAAAATAGTTAACTCTATTAAAGGATTGGGAGTAGAAGTTGATGAGTTAGTGGTTGTTCAAAAGGTATTGAGGTCTATTCCTATGAGATTTGATCCTAAAATATCATCACTAGAAGAAATTGCATATCTTGGTACAGTGAGCATGGACGAGCTACATGGAATATTTACATCCTATGAAATGAGAACAAAACAAGAGAATCAAGTCATGAAGGAAGCAAATTTCAAGGCATCCGAGAAGACAAAGAAGAAGAACAAGAAAAAGTGAAAACCAAATTGTAGTTGTAGTGATGATTAAGACGAAGATGAAGATATGGCTAACTTTGTAAGGAAATTAAAGAAAGGAAACAACAAGTATAAATATATGCTTCCATTGAAATGTTTTAATTGTGGTGCTATTGGTCATTTTTCTTCTAAATTTCCTCATAAGAATAAAGACAGTGATGAAGAAGAAGCTTCTAAAAGGGAAAAGAAATATCAAAAGGGAAACAAGAGAAGAAACAAAAGGAAATTCTACTCAAAGGAGGATAGTTCCTCATCAGAGGAGGAGGATAATTATAGTGACAGTGATTCAAAAGAGTACTCTTCATGGAAATAGAAGATGATTCCGAAGAATGTGAAGTCGATCTCAAATAAGAGCTAATCAGTGCATTAGAGGAACTTAGCAAAGAAAGAAATAAAAACAAGTCACTCAAGGAATAGTTAAAAATGAAAGAGGGATCTCAAAATTCCAACTCTAAAGAAATCAAGCAGATGATCACGAGTCTAAAAATTCAAATAGAATAAGATAGGAGAAATTGAGGAAGTACCTAGAAGTCATTTATAAGAAAAGGAGAAAGCAATTGGAAGCTTGGAATACAAAATAGTCTCTTTAAGAAAATATATTCAGAAGAAAGATATGTACTAGAAGAGCACTAGAATATTGGATCAAATCATCAACAATCAAATACCATCAGATGAAATATCCGAGCTAGGATATAGTCAAGTGCAGAATAAGAAAGGATCAAGCTCCAAGACAACTGAACATGAAGTAGAACAAAGAAGATATGCAGATATTGTCAGAGATTCTGTCAAGAAGGAAGAATGCAATCCCCCTACTATCACTGAAATTTCGTCCGCAAATAGTTATAGGAATCCAACATCTCCAAACACCTATCAGTTCACCTGTAGCCCCAAAAAATAATTTCTAAAAGGTGCAAACTATACAACTGGTTATAAATTTGACATGCGCAAAAATACTACAGGAAGCACACACACGTGCGCAGGCAAAAGAAACCAAAAGAGAGCAAATGCGCCTGATGCACAACTGTGTACGATAGAATCTGTGCACTCCTATGAACGACACATTTATGGTTCTTTTCGGCCCCTCACCCACTTTTGGTTCATCTCCCAAGTCAATTTGACCCTCAAACCCAAGATGAATCCAAGTGGGGGGCTGGTCAAAGACCTAAGGGTGCCCTAAAGGGCCGCTTGTTCACACTAAAGACCAGTGGGATAATGCCTCAAAGATTTTCTATAAAAAGAGGCCATGGGTTCACTATGAATTCAAGAATCTCATTGTATTGTTATGCTGCCTCTATTCTCCTACAAGGAACCTCTTTCCTTCTTGGAGCATACTAGCATCATCTCATTAAGGTATTCACCTCACCTCTTGAGGGAATAAGATTGGATTTATTCACCATTTACTTTCTAGTTTGTCATTTTTAAGAAGAGATCTCACATAGGGGACTCAAGATCCCTCCCTAGCAGGAAGAGGGGATCCACAAGTCCTCCTTTCTCTTTGGTATTTCCCCACTAATACAATTTCTCCATTGGTGGCATGAATATTGGTCAATTGTTTGATTGATTTTGGTTCTAATTTCCTTATGCATTTTAGTTTCATTTCTTTAGTTGTTTTTATCTTAGTTGTTTGTTTATTCCATGTGATTGAGTCATTTGATTCATACACTAACCTCTGTCCTGTCTAGCATGCCCAACTAGAATTACAAGTGTCCTTATTATGCTCATTGGAGTGACGAAAATGACACAACAAGTTGGCGACCATACTGGGGATAAGGTATCAATTTCCTCCCTATTTGGGTTGTTTGAGAACTTATTTTTGACCTATTTGCTTTGCATGGATCATAACTGGGCTATACCTACCTGCAAAGAGCTGAATTTGGAGTTGGAAGAAGAGAATTCCACCTAAAACTTTCCTCTCGGGCGTGTATCAGAACGTGCACGGGTTTTCCAGCCAACAGGCATGTCTTCCGATCATTGTGCGCTAATAGCACTGTGTTTCTCAGTGTATTCTATGCACAATGCACCAACATGTCCTCGGGTCTTTGCACATTGGCGCCACATGCACCTCTGTCTAAACTGTGACCTGCACATATGTCCAGAATTCCAACATTGTAAGAGTTTTTTGTGATGTTTTGAAGGCCCCTAGCCTTCAAAATCTTGCTTTTATGCAATTTGTAAATGCACCACACTTAGATTCCCTTACCACATCAAGGGTTAGTCAAAACATAGGCACTTAGGAGGTTAAAAAGAACCATATTTCTCCTCTTTTTCTTTCATTTTTCCACATGGATGGCTTGTTTTGATTGTAAAAGTTAAGTTAATATCATTTACTATCACATATAAACATTTGCATTAGGACTAGAAATCAAACTTCAATCATTGAGTATGCTCTTCTCTCGCACCATAGAGTGATATTGAGAATCAGAAAACTGATTGAGGGATAATTTCATCTCCCTTAAAAAAATCTTTTTAAGAGAGGACAAAGCCCCCCTACGGATCCTCTTAGTTTCTTTTTAAACATTTGAAATTTGTAAGGGCCCATACATGCCCACATGTTGCAAAGATCAGGACAGTTTTTAAGGCTACTTTCTTAGTTTACATCACTAGGGGAGTTTAAATATTATTGTAATGGGCCCATACATGCCCACATGCGCACAATGTAGGATAATTTTTGAAATATTTTTTAGATTAAATCACATTAGGGAGTTTAAAGGATTGGTAAGGACCCCTATGTCCATATGCTAGTTCTTTAGGGACTTTAAAATTCCACAAGGTTGTACCAATGGCATCTAGTAATATTGGTAATCAAGAATTGTAAGGACCACGGGAAGTCCACATGTTGCAAGGTGACACCTAACTTATTAAAAATTTGGCACATTTTATCACTTGCTCACACACAAATTCACTACTCACTCACATAATTTCATCTCGAATTGTGGAGATTGAAGCAGGTTTCCTCCAAAGGGATTCCGAAATGTCCCACTATTTCTTGAAGGAATTATCCACTCCCACTTAATTCAAATGATATTGGTTCACCAAAAAACCACATCTAATTTTTTTCTAAAAACTCACTAAGTTTTCCTCCATATGAGGTGCCAAAAGAATTTTTTTAGTCTAGGTAGGATCTCGAGGATAGACATCCAAAACAATCCTCGTTATTTGGTTCTCACATCTTCAAACATTAGAAGTTGACAAATAGGGAACTTTAAAATCCTCCAAGTCAAGTGTTCCTACACCATAAGGCAGGGAGATAC
>SNQJ01S0078950.1:12478-26515 GCA_010110895.2 Picea sitchensis
TGGCTTGAAATATATCTCTCGGTGCACCAAGGGACCATCTCCTTTTTTTTCTCTTGGGAGGAGGGAGATGAGTAGTAAGAATATGCCCTGGAGCACTGGAACTTTTGGTCATCATTCCCGAAGGTGTTTACTGTATCTGGACAGAACTGTTGTCAAACTGCTGCCATGAGTTAACGAGAATTTTCGTTTGCTCCAGAGGATGTTTGAAATGAACATTCGGAAGGGATAATATAACCCTTCACAAATCTTGGTTTAATGCGTATCAATGGAAGATCTCTTTGAGCCTTTCGCCGATCAATGACAATCTCCACGGTTCATGCGTAATGAGTCGTTACCATTAAAGCTTATTAATTGCATATTTAGAAAAAAGTGTGAAGGTGGCGGTGACGGCGAAGAGCGATTAAGGTTTAGAGATTTTGTGAATCCTCCAACTAGATGACGCGGGAAAGAGATTGCATGATACTTGAAATGAACACTTGGAAAGGATAACACAACCCTCCGCAAATCTTGGTTTAATTTGTATTAATGACAAATCTGCACCAGCCTTTCGGACATTAATGACAATCTTAATGGTTTTTGCACGATGATCTATTAGCATTAAAGCTTAATATTTGCATATCTAGAAATAAGTGCGAAGGTGGAGGGGATGGCGAAGAGCGATTAAGCATTTCACATTTCGTCGACCCGCCAACCCGCGAAAGAGATTCCAAGAAATGGCCAAGTATGGAAAGCAGTCGGTCGAGCTTCAAAATAGGGTCACAAGTTATACGCAGGAGACGTGAGGGGCCGATGGTCAAATTGTATGTCTCCGAAATTTTGATTGCAAAATGTGTAACATGAAACAGGGCACAATGATGTATTTCGGCCATCAATTTGTATATCGTGGAATTCTGGGTGTTGTTTGTAGGTAGCGGAACAATGGAAGCGCAATGTTTAGCAAGCCTGGCCAAGAACTAGCAATGAAAATAGTGGCCAAGTATGCACTGGGTAAGCGGTTGGTCGAACTCGTGATATAAAAGCACGAGACATACTTGAAACAGGGAATATTGACGAGCTTGAAAATAGGGCCACAAGTTCTACTCAGGAGACGTGAGGGGCTGATGGTCAAATTGTATGTATCCCAACTTTTGATTGCAAAATGTTAACATAGAATAGGGGACAATGACAAACTTCGACGATCAATTTGTATCTTCCAGAACTTCGGGTTGTATATAAAAGCATGAGACATTAAAAAAAAATGACTAAGTAACAAGAAAGGGAAAGTAAACGAGAAAAAGAAAGGGGAATTTGGTTGTCAATTTGTAGATTGGGGAAGTCTGGGTGTTGTTTCCAAGCAACAGAACAATGAAAACGCAATGTTGAGCCCACCTACCCGGGAACCCGCGATTCAAAATTTTTGCTGAATGTGAAACGGGGAAGCGGTCGCTAGGACTCATGATATAAAAATATCAGTGAAGATCTGAAGACGTGAATCTGCCAACCCACGCACCTAGACATTTTTCGAAAAATGACTAAGTAACCAGAAAGGGGAAGCAGAGGGCAAAAAGAAAGGGGATGGCAATTTTCAGAAGCGAGAATTGGTGTAAGAAATCCCCATTGATGGTCTTAACAGTAACTATGAAGTGCATTAAACAGGTGAACATGCTCTTCAATCAAGGAATAGATAAAGCGAGCCATGCTTATAGTTTCCAGGATGTGTTTGCATAATAGAAGCATCGAAAAGCCACAAGAAAATCAATTTTGGGATGTTTAAGCAAAATTATGGTATTGTCAACTTCATCGTAAGTATAACACGACAAATTTGAATTTTAAAACGAATTTTAATTTTAATTTTTTGTGGTTGATATGATAGTTCCATTGGACTTCACATAGTGTATAAAATTTTATTTCAAAATATTATTGGAGATGAATTTTTCCAAGTTCATCGATCAAGGAAAAGTGTTAAAACGAGCCACATACTACATTTACGTCAGAGAGCTTATATTAAAAGGCAAAGCAGGTCCTGTATATTCTTTAAGATCATAGAAAAACCGCCAAGATCCTGAATGTATCATTAATTTTCCATAACGAAGCATACAACCAAGAGCCAAGTAAACACCAAATGTATTGAAAGTCGAGGCACAAGGCAACGCATGAACACAGAAGGTGCCAAGTGAGATCCCACAAGGGTCCATAGAGCAGTATGCATCGACCTATTCATCAAACAATTTGATATAAAAAAAAGACACACGTGGCATTGGTTTTCTCTTACATCTGGTATATGTTCCCATGAGAAAATAACTGGGGCTATGAGATATGAACATAAGTCTGCCAAACACAAGACAACACAAAACCAGCGGAGCTTCGCCATTGTATCCCAGCTATAACCAAACCCCCAAATGGGGAACAAGAAATTTGTCGATTACTATTTTACCATGAAGCAAGATCACTATGGACGTTTGCTTCTGATAGTGCCATGTTCTATCACTACCAGTTTTAACAATGCCAACTTTCCAATATTATTGGAAATGCCTGATGGTTTCGCCCAGAGGAGCAAGCCATTTCGACGGTTCAAAGGATGGGCCTGAGTTATTCATAGTTGGATACTTTGTATGGGGTTTGTCCTCATGCTTCCCATTTCTAGACTGAACAATCTTATGCACTTGTACATAAGCAATGAATGCACCTGCTTGTATGAATTCCAATGCCCGAACTCTCCAATATCTATAGGGAGTTCTGAAGATCTCAAGCTCATGCTTCAACCCATGTCGAGCCCTTTTTTTTCAATTAGGGCACCGATAAAATGCAGATATCATACCATAAATGTATAGTTGGATATCATCTTATTTTTTATTTGGGTACCCAAAAAATGCAAAAATCCTGCCATGGCTATATAGTTGGAAAACATTTTTCCAATTTGGGCACCCAAAAAGGTGTAGACTCCTCCAACAAATCTACAACTAGCCACGATTTTTTTTTTTTGGACACCCCAACAAATATGCAAAATTCTTACTAGGAGATGCAAAAAAACATCAAAATAACAACAACAATTTGATTTGTAGTTAGATTCTCCTTGTATTTTCAAGTGCACAAAAAGATACGAAATCTTTGGAAAGAAAATTTTACAGCCATAGATGTAAATTCCGAAAAACTTGAGTCCGACGAACATTCATTTGGGTATTGAAGAAAAATTACAGACACCAAGAGAGTTTTTCGTTTCCTGCCAAAACTTGATATGATTATTTAATTTTTTTTATTTTTTTTCCATCCGATATGCAGTATTGCATTGCCCTCATTTAAGGTAAATTTGCTATGTATCCGAAAGTCGCGCAACATGTAGACATTGTTTGCCTTTTTCTGTAGGTATACTTCATATGAAAATTCTTCTAACCCATGAAGCACATCTTCTAACATAGGTTTTCTAATTGTACAATGTACGATTGTGTTGCCCCTGATTTGAATGGCAACATTGAGGCAATGGCTATATATGTAAGGGCATTTTTTATTGCATCGTAGACAATCAATTGTATCATAATTTATGAAAGCAGAGGCAGAAGCAAGAGAGTTGAATTTGTCACATATAGGCTTGAAGGGGGTCGAGTACGCATTCGCTGCAACCAAAACACCCTCAACCTGGGCACGTGAGCATAACAATTAATATATTGAACAATATAAGAAATGAAAAACTGCAGAAAATTGGTGAAGGGAATTTGTATGAGCAAAGTCAGGATGAAATTGTAGATGTATACGCACAACAATTGTATATCTAGTTAGTTTCTTGAGATCCTGTACTATGTCTGTTCGCAATTCTGTTACAAATGTTACTTGGGTTGTGCGGAAGATCCTTTCTTTAACATCTCTTTTCTTTGTTATATTTTTGAAGAGCATAAGTGGAAATTTCCCTTTATGAAATTGTTGTTCCATTGAGGAAAATAAATTTGAATAGGTGATCCGAAAAGATCTTTTAATGACTGTGGTTGAGTTATTAATTGCATGTGTTAATTAACCATTTAAGAAGCTGAATGAAAGAGGATGAATTTAATGAAGGAACATAGCATCCATAAGACAATATACATATCTGGACATAAGCATGAAGAACAACAACAAACCATAACACAAAGATCATAACGAAGTTCGACAATCTCCCCTACGTCTCGGTGGGCTTTACTTATTTATGTTTGAAGCTTAAAAATTACATCGCAACAGTTCCATTAGGCTACAATACTGATATGGTCTTGTTCTTCCATATCTCTAGAACCCAACAGAAGAAACGACACTCAAAACGGATGACCGGAGCTCCCAGAAATGGCCCACAAAGATCTGCTCCTCAACAACTTCCCTCCATAAAAATGGCTTTGCTTCAACATAACTCTAATTTGACTACCCCCCATGGCCTCAAATAAGCTTGGTTTATATAGATCTGGAGTTGGTTATCATTCCCCAACTTTCTCCCAAAATCTGGGCTCAAAAAGAGTCCAATACCTCCCAATAATGGCCAAAATCCACTATTACAGGCTTAAAAACAATAAAAAAATCCAAACTGTATAGTTAAAAACCCACTTTCTACAATAATAAAGAGCCTAGCCCCCTAGACTGGTGCGTGCCCCCCTATTAATGGTCATATGGCCAAGCACCAGCCCAAAAGGGCTGCGTGTTGGCCCTAAGATCTTGCTAGCTCCTGGATTCGTGGCAGATACATGGGACCAAGGTCTAGAACAAGTAGCCCTCGTGCGCATTTCAAGTGGATAAGCCCGTGGTCGTGTGCTAAGAGACCACAGGTTGGGGTTTACCACCAACCCCCTTCGCGCCATACTTTAATACATTACACTTTATTAACAATAAAGTGGGTTTGTTCAAACAAGCAATAATATGACGCGTTGGTTGTTTGTCCATTCCTAAAGCTCTAGCTTGACCATAGATCGTGGGTTCAAAACCCATGGACCTCCAAACACATTTTTTAAAACATGCCACACAACTGATGATTGGGTGCCATGTGCCTGCCCATGCCTGGGCCACGTGGCACCACCACATTTGACCAACCATATGCCATGTGTTGGTACTATATTGGTCCACCATGTGCCACTTGTCAATGTTGTATTGGTCTTGTCACTGCCTAGTCACCCTGCTACCACGCTGCCACATGTCACTTTCCTGATGTCAGCGGGACGTCATGCTGACATCATCATTGACTTTTGCTAGTTGATCGGTTGACTTTTTCGTTGTTTGGGAAATGATCAGAGTGTGATAACTCTCGCATACAACGTCTATTTGAGAAAGTAAATATATGACTAGAATCAGCGCGACGAGCCGGTCGTAATGAAATTGGTTTCATCAGATTCTGAGAAATTTCATTTTGAGCCTTTTCTAGACATGGGAAGCCTCCTGGATCTGATTCTGGATCAATAGGTGTCAAACAATTGCGGCTGCAATATGGAACAGTGCAATAGTTGTGTAAAATAACTGAGATACATGGACATGTGAAAGTAAAGGACAAAACTGGATATGGAGAACGATACCATTGCCTTGTCGTTGTCTGACTCTCCATCTTTTATATGGAGGATGTGTTGCGAGCCAAGTTTTCTCACGAGTGTGACAACTGCACCAATGGTTCTTATTGGGTAAGTGTCATTGATCTGTGCAAGTTGATTGATTGTTTTGTCCGAGACGAAATGATATTTTGAACAAATCGTGAGAATTTTTTCCACAATACTTGTTTCGTTGAGCAATATAATTTGATCACAATCATCATGGTCATATACTGTTTTGGGCAATATATTAAAATTTTTAATGGATATCCCATTACCTGGCAATATCTTTTTTGCATGTCTCTGGACAAGTTGTGTGGGAATAGTCAGTGTGACTGTCATCGGGGCTTCATTGTCTGTCACGTCAGCATGCATAATGCATCTAGTTTTGTTTTCCTTGTAAAAATAGGTGCTATAGATGAGCATTATGTCAGCGACGAACACTTGTCCAGTTCTGCAGTTGTTCAAGCCCTCTAATTATAGTATTTTGGGTGTTAGAAGTTTAGACTTGGTGACATTTTTTGAACAAGAAAAGTAATGTGAATGGTAGTCTCCATTATTTTTTTGTTTTCTTTTTTCCTAGCATAAATGTACAAGTAGACACACAACTTGGATGAAGTATGGAGCCAGAGTTTTGCAACCGTACATCTTAGTCCGTGGAACTTGCGCTATGTTCGATGTCTCACTTGCGCTCATTGATACTTCTTGTGAACTGCAAAGTATGTGTTGCAGATGACATCAACATATTTATCATGGCATAGATGAATACATAGCTGAGGATATTTGTTTGGTAAACATATGAGGAACACAATGTATGAATCTTTACCTTTGGCCTTGTCAGTTTGTTGATGTTTGCAATGATTGTTTGCTCATGGCCATGTCACTAGTCCAACTTTTTCTGATGCAAGCATGTGTAGAGGAACATCAGAAGGACTAAATAAGCATATGCATTGTATATTGTCCATAATTGTTTTGAATGTCACATACAGGGTCGAAGGAGATTGAATACGAAATAGGGTATCAAGGGATACTCAGGAAACATGAGGACCCGACGGTCAAATTGTTTGCCTCGTATTTTTTTACTGCAAAAATGTGTAACAGGGAATAGGGCATGATGGGGGGGTACAACGACCAATTTGTATATTGCGGAACCTCTGAAACTAGAGGCGCAATCTTGAAACCGCCAGCTCGGGAACCCGCAATCGAAAAAGTGGCTAAGTATGGAATGAGGAAACTGTCGGTCGGAGTCGTGATATAGAAGCATGAGTATAAATGTGAATCCGTGAGTTCGCCAACTCATGCACCTAGACATTTTCGGAAAGACGACTAAGCAAAGCAACCAGAAAGCGAAAGTAGACGAGAAAAACGAAGGGGAATTCGATTAAGTATAGAAGAGGGAAAAAAAAGGATAATAGAAAGTGGAAAAATTAGAAATGGAGAGGGCAATGTTTGGAAGCGGGAAGTCTCAACAAAGGCCCATTGTTGCCAAATCATCATTTTCTAGTCCAATATTATATGCACCCACCTGTTTTGTGTGTTTGATTTACTAGCATAGTTGGTATACCTTTTCGAAGATTGTACTTCAACCCCCTCTGTTGTGGCATATAAGAATTCATCTTCCTGTCCAACTGATTTCTTTCTTTCAATGTAGCAACGTCGAACATACAGTGGACATGAAGGTAAGTTAGTATGCAAAAAGACATGTACAAGAAAGAAATACAACTCTATTTATTTCAATGTAGCAGCAAAGAGAATACAATTCACATGAGGACATGTTACTATGTAGAAAGATACGTAGTATTTACATACAATAAATTAGGTGCAAAGCAATAGAACAAGTAGAACAAATATACAGACAATAAATGAAATACTAAACACCGGAATATGAAATAAGAGTAGAAGCATGCACCTTTGTATCTCCTTTTCTACATTTGCAGCAAAGAGTCCTTTGTCTTCTCCAACTATTTTGTTTGTTTCAATGTAGCAATGCAGAAAAATACAATGGACACGAAGAAAGTTGGTATGTAGGAAGACATGTAAAAAAATAAATAGAGTTCGATTTATTTCAATGTAGCGGCACATAAAATACAAAGGACATGAAGATACGTTATTATGTAGGAAGATACGCAATATCTACATACAATAAATTAGGTAAACACATATACATACAATAAATGAAATACAAAACAATGGAATATGAAATAACAGTACAAGCATGCACATTTGTATCTCCTCTTCTACATTTACGGTAAAGACTCCTTCGTCTTCTCCAGCTATTCTGTTTGTTTCAACGTGGGAACGCACAAAATACAATGAACATGAATGGAAGATGGAATGCAGGGGAGAACAAGTAATATGTACATACAACAAATCAGAATCAAGGAATAGAATAAAAGATAGTTAGAAACATGAACCTTTGCTTTTCTCCATCCATGGTTGTAATTATATAGAGTTTTTTCCTGCCCAAAAAATATTACAAGCCAAAAAATATTAATAAATTGCATGGCCAGAGCTTAATGATTTTGGTTTTGTGCAACAAAGTATCCAGATATGATTTGAGACATGGAAATATAATTTTGCAGTATCTTTGATGTACATATCATATTTCAAGTAGAAGATAAATTGTATCATGGTCAGACCAGTATGTGTACAAGATAAAGAGGATGTATTGTGATATGGACACATTTCACCATATATGGTTAATAAGTGTGTTTTGCACATGTTTTGTCTTAACAAAAAGACAACGGACACTGTAATTGCACATGTAGTTGTCCAATTATTTGTTATGCCACTATTTTGTATCATGTCAACACTGAAGCATCCTAGAATGATAATGGTTTCATCCAAATGTAAATGGTGTGATGCATTTGAGAACACATTCATTATGCTAGCAATGTTGCACGCCAAGCAACATAGAAACTGAATATTGCAATTTGCAATCCATGGAACACCACTCTTGCTAGCACCATCTCGGTATCCTTTTCTTCTACAAGAACATTTTCCAAAGGCATGTAGGTATGGTTCAGAGCTAGGAAAAAAATTTGGAGCAAAATTTAAGAGCAGGATAGGTGGGCAGGACCCCAACCCTGCAAAGACGAAGCAAACAAAAGAAAACAACAAGCAACAAACCAACGAGGAAGCACAAATAGGCCCAACTGCAGCCCCGAGACCTCAAACTCGCAAACTTGAACAAAACAACGACAAGCAACAATCGACGAACCATCGAACAAGTAACAACCACTAAACCAATAAACAACATATGTATCTCCAATGATTACCAAATTGCAGCCCAAGCACAGAAGGAACCCAAAACATATGACGAGCATGCCGGTAGAAATAATCAAACATTCTTACTTGCAAACTGCAAACAGTGAACAACAAAGAACGAATAGAAATGAAATTATGGCATCGAAACTTACTTGACAACGATGAACGACAAAAGTGCAGGTTGAATTGTGGGTGCAGGACCTGGACCCCGGAAAGTAAAAAAAACAGCTCCAACTGTGGATGTAGGACCCCAACCCTGCAAAGTTGAAGTAAACAAAAGCAAGCAAAAAGCACCAACAGGTCCAACCACAGGTGCAGGTCCTCAACCTTGCAAAGTTGAACCAAACAACAACAAACAACAACCGACGAACCAACGAACAAGAAGAACCCACTGAACCAATAAACAATGTATGTATCTTCAACGATGACTAAATTGCATTCCAAGCATAGAAGAAGTATGAAACATACAATGGCTATGCAACTGGCGGTGGACAACAATATTGTCCAAATTCACTGCAACATTGTATGGAAAAATTCGAGGAAAAATGTACTATGAGAAGCCTATTTAGGTAAACATTTAAGGCTGTCAAGTTGTTTAAGGGCCTCGTGGTATGCAAACATTTAAGTTGTCAGGCCTATTCAAGCACCTCAAAAAAAGTGTCAATGCTCTAAACCTTCGATATGTAAACATTTCAATACAAATAGAAATAATAAAAACATTAAAAAATAGTGTCAATGCTCAAAACTTTTGGTATGTAAACATTTCAGTAAAAATGTAATAAAAATTAAAAAGAGCGTTTAAGCTCAAAACTTTGGATATCTAAAAATTTACAACATTGTGAACATCAAAGCTCGCAATAATACCTCCAATATATTCTCCAATGGGACGATGACATATAAGGTTTATTTTATTATATAAAAAATAATGTTTTTACTTCTATAGTTCGAACAATACAGATGATGCAGAAATTTATAGTCAAAGGACATATTAATATGAAGTCAATGAATTATCGATGACTATAGTCCCTCTACGCCTTCGGCATGGACTAATAAGTACTCAACACATGAATGTTATTTTAGGTTTTAGAGTATGAGAAACATTGAATAAATATAAACAAACTTAAAACATGAAGATTCCAACCACAAATGGTATGACGTCAAGCTTAAGAAGCAAAAGTCGTTGAGCACACTTTAGCATAACATGAAGACTCTAGCCACAAATGGTATGACATCAAGCTTAAGAAACAAGTCGTTTAACACACTTTAGCATCGATTTGACATACTATCGGTTATTAGTCCCTGCCGAAGGACATGACTCCAACAATCAATTAATAGTTGATCGCCAATTACTTTGGCTTTGACCACAAATATTTCTCTCCTTTCCAAAGGAGTACATAGGGCAAATGAAATAGTTATTTTTTTAAATAATTAAATTCATTTTATTGAAAAGGCTATTGGCCAACAAACTTGATCTCTTATTGCCGAGATGTATATTTTCTGTGTTATGCAACCTAAGTCTAAGTTTTGTCGAGATGCATTTTTCCATGTTTTGTGTGAGTATATGTCAAGGCTTTAAATTGCTTTAAATTGTTTAGACAAATGATCAGGTTGCTTCTTCAGAACTTGCGGCCACCGTCTCTCCACTTCCTTCACTTGCAGCCACCGCCTCCACTTCACTTCCTTTAAAATCCTTTACAATTTGTGGCCACCGTCTCCACCGCATACACAACTCTGCAACTACTTTCTCCACTTTCTCCACAAAGAGGGCTGAAAAATATTCTTATCTGAATTCTTATCAAATTACTCAGAGGAGCAAAGTGATCTCCCCAAGCTTGGAAAACACTCTGCAAGTGTAGAGCAAGTGTAACTATAAATATTGTTCCAATGCAGGTATGTACCCCTATCATTTGTTTTCAATCTTAAAGGAGGCTTACAAATTTACAAATTGTAGTATGATGTAAATGAAATTTCTAATTTGCACTACAAAAACAATTCCTGGGAATTAATATTCATTTTCATTTATTTATTCTTACAAAAGAGTTCCAACAATGAGCTTTTGGGCCTTACCCTGGCTAATTAGACTTGCTCCCCATTGCAAGAAATATTTTGGGCTTGTCTTGAAATGACCCCATCATCTCTTTCTCGACATTATTGAATAATTGTTGCTTGCTCCGATATACTGAAATAATCGTTCAAGAATGCTTCTCGATGTAAAAATGGTATGCCTATGCTCCCTTCGCTTACTTTGTTCCTACTCCTTGCAACTTATTTCATAACCTTGCGTTTAAGTGCCTTAATTCAGGTGCAACTTATTTCATAACCCTGCGTTTAAGTGCCTTAATTCGGGTTGTGCATCCCAATCTTTCAACAAACAATTCTTAATGCTTTTCTCAAGCTCGCCCCGAAGAGTGTTGTACTCCATAGGAAGGCAACAATGGGAACATCAATACTAATACAGAAGGAGAGTTCACCATAGAGTTTGGGTCGGATCAATGAAGAAGTGCATAAGCCCAAGCACGAGAGCAAGGACACGAATAGACATAGAGCGCTAGAAGCAGTGAACCCTATGATATAAGCATTCATGGCCATCCCTATAGCGTTTGAGGCTGAACATAGTTCAAATATGCTCAATATCTACTCTCACGCCATGGCCAACTTCTCTCTACCAGAGCTAGCATATATTGTACCCAAGCAAACACTTGGGAAGGTGAGTCTATCTCTTATATCTCTAGAGAATGGGGAAAGTTAAAGGTTCTATTTCAAATGCTCCCGGGCTTCTGGATATCTCTTGGGATAGATATTCCTGGGAATAATAACAAGGTTAGGACCAAACCAGGTTAGTCCAAGTAGCGGAAAACAACCTATTATTTTCCATACCCTTCCTGCGTGCTATGTAAGAACCAACAAAAAAGCAAGTGTTCGCTATGCTCACCCTTCTCCATAACTTCAAGCTAGAAAGAACCAAAGTGGCGAAATAGAACCATTCAAAGCTGAACCTATTGCTAGGGGAAGAAATATTTTCACTGACCCATAAGCTAATCACGGGAATAAACATACATGTGCTCTTGAAACTGGGCTACCCGAAACAAACTATTCCTTGCTAACTAACCTTCATAGCTCTGGGAATGTTACACATTACTTCTGATATCTATAGGTGATGGCCCCCTTCCATTATTGACATAAGGTCAGGTTAGCGATATGGTCTCAAGTATATTATGTAGCTACGTTGATTAGAAATGGTTGACACGCATTGGCGAATTCAGTCAGGGCTTATGGCACAGGAGGCATGATGTGGACAAATTTAGTTTTGATTTGTATTTAATTAAATTAAGAACACAAAATACTTGACACTTGCACCCATGGCGAGACCCTTTATGCATGTATTACACGTACCTCTAGATAATTCCAAGTGGAGGTCCCTAGGAGATGGACAATCACTTGTTCTTTGTTCACACCATGGACAATGATGAGTGTTGCATAAGCCGAGCGATTTTTCTTTGTTCTTGTTTTTCGCTGAGAATGATGGATTTTGACTCTCTGGTCGGGATTCTATGATGTTGAAATTCATGGAAGAGGATGGAATTGTTCTCGATTTCGTGAAAATCGTGAACGGGGGCGGTTCAACAGATAGCTTCTAGAGGTACTTTTTGTATCTTATCCAGATATCAAGGTGTTGTCATGCGAGTTCATCACAAGAATCGATCCCTCGTCAAATGGATTATCCATACTTCCCCGATCAAGAGCCATCTCTGAATGGAAGCAAGGATTTTCTGCTTCAGGTGAGAAACCGTCACCCACTACTTGCTTACCGAAGTTGAATGCATACTAAAACAAACTGGGTTCTACTTCATATAAGCTTAGACAGATTCTTAAAATAGCTCGTGAGGAGTTACTCAGAGACTACTAAAGATTGTAATTAGTTTGTACACTACTGCAATAGAATCTCCCAAGCAAAACTCAAATCATGTTATTGAGATTTATTTGATTGATCGTTCTATGGGAAATGGTCCTATGTTAATCCCACTGTGCCTAATGGTGCTTTTTAAATCACGACCCTAATTCGCCAACCATTCTTCTGTGTAGGCTGCAACAATGAACGTTGTCATTTATTTTGGTCGGTAAATGGCCCTATGTTTATGCCGAAAGGCGTATACCTATTGGAGATGGGCACATTTAATGCGTTTTTAATCTTTAATGCTTTTTTTATGGACAAGATCAAATGTAGATGGAATATTCTTAGTCGTCACACTAAATGGATGGTTCTTATTTGAAATAACAACTTCCTTGCTTTTATAAAGACATACGTTTTTGTGTTTACTTTTTCACATTTACTTAATCTGATTAAAAAATTACTATCTTATCCAATTGATTGACACGTTAATGTAGTTAGCAATGGATTATGTGTTTAAGGTAATATCTTGCCACGTTCAAATACCTCATCTAATTATTTTGTTTTACAAATGAATGGAAAATATGGTTGTAGGGTAGGTGTCAAAGCTCACTAGATCCACTTCCACTTCCTCAGCTATTTATTTTACGCATATTTCTTTTTCGAATGGATGGTAGTTGGCATCTGGCTGGCGGGGCGTTTCATATTATGGCCAGATTGATGGTAGTTGGCATCTGGTTGGATGGCATTTTGTATTATGGCCGCCTTTCTATTATTCCACCTTTATGTGACCATATATTGCCATGGTTGTTTCTTGCACGGATTGGAGGTATGTGAGCAGAGATTGCTATTGTTGTTACTCGCATGATTTGCTCTCTGCTATTTAGAATTTTCATTTAGAAACGTAGTGAGCGGACTAAGAATTGTAAGATATTCCTCAATTTAACTACCACCTGATTAAATACCTGATATACTCTCTCAATCTCATAATCCCGGATTTAATTGTCTGTGACATGGGGATTGTGAACCTCCCGATTTTAATCTTTGTATGCTACCTTGATCAGGGATTTGATTAGGCGCGCAATATTGAACTATGATTACGGTTTTAACCCTTATATCGTTATTCTATGATGGTTTATCCATATCCATTGTTTTCTCTTCTGATTTTTGCAGGTTGACATGATTGTGAAAGAGTGTCGGAGGCTATGCCAGTAGTTTCTTTGATCAGAAGAACTGACAAAGCCATGACGCTTGGAAAGCTTGATTTTCCACAAGGGATGGAGTTAATGATACCGATCTTGGCCATTCACCATGATCAGGCCTTGTGGGGTGACGATGTGAACGAATTCAATACTCGAAGGTTTGCAAGTGGAGCTA
>SNQJ01S0078950.1:51454-62676 GCA_010110895.2 Picea sitchensis
TGCGCACCAGACTGCAACTGCAGTGCGCACCAAACTGCAAGACTGCAATTCTGAGATGTGACAAATGAGAACTGGCGCCCTGTATTCATAGTAATCCTGCCAGTTTTGCTGGGGCCGACTTCTCCTTCTGGGTGTGTGTCTGTTCAGTATATTATTATTATTTCTGGCCAACTTCTTCTCTTGGAGGCTAATAGCCTAATATAAATTATCTTCTTGAGCCGACAAGGCTTCTAGGGTTATTAGTCAATTCATTAGGGTTTATCTTGCTTCCCAGAGTCTTCTATTCTCGTCAGGTTCACACGTGGGGGTAAATACCTCCCGCAACTACCATAATATTAACATCCCCCACACCGGCCACAAAGGGAATTGTTGTCTATGGTACATCAACAATCTATTGGACCATTTTCATTACGAAAATGATTGTCCGATCTGGACCATTTTTCGAACTGGAAAATGCATGTCCGTCAGAAATCTCAAACCACTTTCCGAAATGGAAAGTAACTGCCCAACCTGGACCATTTTCCAAACTGGAAAATGATTTCCCATCAATCAATAAGATATATCAGTGCTCCCTCCCAACCTGGGGATCCATCTCTTCCCTTTCATCTAAGGGAGTTATCTCCATGAGCCCCATCTTGTCCCTTAAGTACACAAACTTTATCCTCAACAAAGGCTTTGTCAAAATGTTTGCTACCTGCTCATCTGTGCCAATATACTGGAGTTTCACTTCTCCTTCCTGGAATTTATCATGAATAAAGTAGTATTTAATCTCAATATGTTTCGACTGGTCATGAAACATTGGGTGTTTTGATAGCCTTATAACACTTTAATTGTCACAGTATATTATGGTCGAATTTGGCACCTGATCAAATAATCTTGAAATCAGCTTCCTTAGCCATACTTCTTCGATAAATGCCTCACATGTTGTGATATATTCTGCTTCTGTTTTGTTGATTGTGAGAGACTTTTGTTTCCTATTGGACCATGATATCATAGCAAAGCCCACGCTAAAACACATCCCTGAAGTATTCCTTATGTCTTCTGCACTCCTTGCCCAATCACAATATGTGAATCCATGAAGTTGTATATCAATGGATGAGGTGTATCTTAAACCATAATTTAGTGTCCCATGAATATATATTAGAACATGCTTTGCAGCTATCCAATGCTCATGGCTAGGTTCCACCTGGAACTGGCTTAAGGTGTTTACAACAAATAAAATATATGGTCGAGTATTTACTAGATACATCAACGACCCAATCAATTGCCGATATAGGGATGGGTCTACTAGATCAGAATCTGAGTCTCTTACTTTTCTTATATTTTTGGTCATAGGAGTGGCCATTGATTTGCAATCCATCATTCCAAATTTTTGAAGAATCTTCACTGCATGCTTTCCTTGTCCAAGGAAGACTTCACAGCGCTTCAGACATACTTCTAGTCCCAAGTAATAGTGCATGAGACCGAGATCTTTCATATCGAACTCAGAAGCTAGTTCCTTCTTACATTGGGTGATGAGAGACTCTGCACTTGTCAAGAATAAGTCGTCGACACATAGAAGTAGAATAACAGGTGCATTGTTCACAACTTTGTAGTAGAGATTTGGATCTGCATGACTCTTAGAGAAACCAAGTCTTATTAAGTAACTGCATATTCTGGCATACCAAGCTCTTGGAGCTTGCTTGATTCCATACAGGGATTTCTTTAATCTATAAACATGAGTATCTCGGGAATGTAATTCAAAGCCTTGAGGTTGTTCAATGTATACTTCTTCTTCAATTGCTACATTGAGGAAACTTGTCTTTGCATCCATCCGATGTAGACTCCATCCCATGGATTTAGCAAGAGATATAATGGCTCTAATAGAAGTATATCTGGCAACATGAGCAAAGGTTTGATCATAATCTTCTCCTCCTTTTGGGAGAACCCTCTAGCTACGAACCTTGCCTTATATTTGTCCACGCTTCCGTTTGCTGCATGTTTGATTTTATAGACCCATTTTGAAGTTACCGTTGATTTTTCTTTGGGTCTAGGCACAATTTCCCATACGTCATTTTTCATGATGGATTGGTGTTCTTCTGTCATGGCTTCTTTCCATTATTTCTTCTAAGTTTCTTCTTCAAATGTGGTGGGTTCTTCATTTATAAGCTTTGTCATACATGCTGCATAGATGGAGAATATTTTGGGCTTTTTGCTTTCTGTGAAGGTGCCACTTGGGGCTTTGAGTCTTTCTACTTCTTATAGAGTAGCTTCAAGTCGAGCTGCACATTTTCTAGTTTTGGGTATAGTGATTGATTCAATAAGTTCACATGGTTGCATCGAATGATCAAGTTGTTCTAGTTCTTCATTCTGACTTTCTGGAAGATAGGTGCTTTCTTCTTTAAGCTCTTCATATTCTTCTTCTTATATGGATTCTTCTATAGATTTCTTGAAAGCCATCTTCTCATTGAAGGTCATGTCTTTGCTGAATTCAACCTTATGTTGTTTTGGGATATAGATTTTGTAGGCTTTGGATGATTCACTGTATCCAACAAATATGCCCTTGTTTCTTGAGGGTTCTAGTTTTTTCCTTTTATCCTTGGAGATATGAATGTAAACATGGCACCCAAAGATTCTTAAGTGTTCCACATTGGATTTCTTTCCTGAGAAGGCTTCTTCTGGAGTCATATCCTTTAATATGCAGTGGGTACTTATGTTCTGAATATATATTGTTTCCATGGTTGCTTCTCCCCATAAATACATGGAAAAACCTAGATCATTCATTAGTGCCTTCACGGTTTCCTCAACGGATCTATTCTTCCTTTCTGCTCCACCATTTTGTTGAGGATTATGAGGAATGATTAGATCCCTCCTAATCCTTGTTGATTTGCAAAAGGCAACAAATTCCTTGGGTGTGTATTCTCTTCCATTATATGTTCTCAAAGTCTTGATTTTCTTGCTTGTGAGCTTTTCTATTTCTACTTTGAATTCTCGAAACTTGATGAAAACTTCATCCTTTGTCTTCAGGAGATATAACCAAGTCTTTCTTGAGTAATCATCTATGAATATTACATAATAAAGGGAACCTCCTTGAGATTTGGTTGGCATTGGACCACAAACATATGCATGTATTAGTCTAGAATTTCCCTAGATCTATTATTGTTGCTTGAGAATGGTTTCTTAACATTTTTACCAAGAACACATCCTCTGCAAATTCCTTCATGTGTATATTGTAGTTCTGGTATTCCTTCAACCATCTTCTCGAGGAAAGGTAATGCTTGATAGTTAAGGTGAGCATACCTTCTATGCCAAAGTTCATTGGGATTGACTTCATCATATAAAACAGCTTCATCATTATGTTCTGGTAGTCTGTATAGTATTCCTTCATGAGTTCCAATAACTCTAGCATTCTCTATGTTGGAGTCTCTAGACCAAGATAGTACTTCACCATCTACAAAGGCTATTCTATTTTCGTTGTCCTCTAAGCAAGATGTAGATACAAGATTATTTTCTAAACCAGGTACATATAAGACATTGCTCAAATGAACATTGTTACTTGTTTTCGATTTGATGGAGGCTTGACCAATTCCTTCGACTGGATAGGTGTTCTTATCTCCAAGTTCTCCCTTGTAGGATGTCTTCTTTTCATTTAGACTGGAGAGTCTGACCTGGTCTCCTGTCATATGCCTGGAAGCTCCATTGTCAATTATCCACATGTCATCTTCAAGAGTTCTTGTAAGAGTTGAATAATGTAAATGAACCATCTTTTCATTCATGACTTCTGTTGACTGATAGTTGGTCAAACTTTGACTATGACAGGTCAAACATTGACTTTGATCCAAAATCTCAACCTTGACGTTTTTGCCTTCTAAGAGTGCCAATAGGTGCGTTGGACTAAGACATACTAGAATATACTCTCCTTGAGTAAGGTGTTCCATCATAAGTTGTTTGGCAAGAGGTTTTAGGGTTTTGCAACTACACCTGCTAGTAAACCTAGTGACAATGCTTCAATAACTGTAGCTACTAGAAACCCTAGCGACAATGCTTCAATAACTGCACCTACTAGAAACCCTAGCGACAGTGCTTCAATAACTGCACCTGCTAGAAATCCTAGCGACAGTTCTTCAACAAGACTGATAATCTTATGGCTTAGTTTCCTTCCCGTGGTTAGACTGAATGAAGGAGGTGTGGGCCCATAACCTGTTAGAAAAGTGGGTGTGCTCATTCAACCATAGACAATATAGCAATATTGTCTCCCAACCATAGGCACAAATGCCACCCCCGAGCACCTTAATCTTGATAGAGAGAAGAATTCCAATAACAAATCAATAACCAACCAAGAATAATGCACCAAGCAAGATAACCAAGACTGATTAGAAAGTCCAACCCAGAAAGACCAAAATTACAAGTTGCAGTAGCTGCAGTTGCAACTACTCTCCAGACTTGCACACCACTAAATTTCTACAGTTTTGAGCTGTGAGTACCAAATGAGCTATGGCGTCCTGTATTTATACTGCTCCTCCTTAGCTGTCCGGGCCGAATTCTCTTTCTGGAGGCTAAAAACTCAATATTAATTATTTTCTTTAGCCGACTTGTTTTCTAGGGTTATGTTCAATGCTTTAGGGTTTCTTCTTGCTTCCTGGAATATTCTAGTCTCGTCAATGGTTACAAGTAGAGGTTAATACCTCCCGCAGCTACCATAATATCAACAATGACTACACGTATCTAAGGAAAATTATGTCCCGCATGGTACAACGAGGCAAATAATAAAATGGTTAAAGTTATGAAGTGTTATTACATCACACTTAATGTTTGCCACATTCACAACCAAATAAGAAGCCATCACACCATGTCTAAGCATAAACCATACATGAAAACATGGCATGACAACTGAAGTGAACAAACCAAACCAAGAGAACATAGAACCATGTGTGTGAAAGCATAGCATACCATATGTAAGTGCATGTGTCATATGACGTGTAAAAGATAGCAGTTGATATACCATAACARAGGCATCTTAAAGAAYTGAGGAGAACCAATGTGAGGTGAGATCATTGTATGCCTGAAGCATAACTAGAAGAAGAAGTCTAAGTCTGGATGATATGAGCAAGAGAGCTCATGCAATATGGAACACCACACCCCTAAGAGGGTGGATCCATAAGTAGTTACCCCTAAAGGGGCAACATCTGGTTGATACTCGAGGACATTCACTCTTAACGTTAGAGTGTGTGAAAAATTTGTAATCTTGTCTAAACATGTGATCTACACACATCTAAACTTGACCTAGATATCAATAATAGATTAACAAGGTGAATCTACCACCCTGGTAAATCACTACATAAATCAAACGACTATTTTGCAGAAGATAAAAAAAATAAAAAAATAAATCCAAGTCTAAGCATGAAAATAAGTCATGTAACTACTCTAAGACAATTCTAAAAAATATATTAATCTAAGGCAATCAATGCATGAAAGAAAAGTCAAGAAAAAAAAGAAATGCACAAATGAAAGAAGGAAATGCACAAAAGGAAATCAACAAGCATCCTAAATCACTGCTCAAAAGAGCTTATTCTTTCTTAATCATACAATGATAACTTGACATTGGGATGTTAGATGAAATCATATAGCGCGTGTAACCATTTGATGAGATCACAAACATCATGAGACCTTCCCTTATGTTTGGTTATGAACCAAAATAATGACACATCTATCACCACATGAACGTAAACTAGAGCCTTAATCACTCCCAGGATTAGAGCCAAAGTGGGATCACGATCACAAAGCATGAGGCCCAAATTTTGCCAAGTTTGCTCGGTAATTGATCCGAAAAGATCTTTTAATGACTGTGGTTGAGTTATTAAGCATGTGTGTATTAACCATTCAGGAAGCTAATGAAAGGGAATTAAGATAAGAGAATTATATCACAACCATAAACTCATATACAAAACTGAACATAAGCAATAATAATAGCAAACCATAACAAGAGAATTGATAATGGAGTTCGGCACAAAATTGCCTACGTCTCCGGGCCTTTGTCTTAGTGGAGGAGGCTTCTTTATTAATTATTCAATGTTTTCAAAGTACAACAAAAGTACATCAAATGGATCTCATACTAGTTTCACTGTGTTTTGCTCGACCTCAGAAATCCAACACAACTGATGGCACTAAAAAAGACTCAGTGTAGCTCCCAGAAATGGCCCGCAAGCGTCTACTCCTCAACAACTTCCATGTATAAAAATGGCTTTGGCTTTGCTTTGCTTCAGCATAACTCTGATCTGACTGTCCTTCTTGGCCTCAAACAAGCCTGGTTTTTTTATAGATATGAAGTTGGTTATCATTCCCCAACTTCCTCCCAAAATCTGGGCTCAAAAAGAGCCCAATATCTCCCATTAATGGCCAAAATCTCCATTAATAGGCCTGAAAATCAATAAAAATCCAATCTGTATAGTTAAAAACCCACATGTGTAACAAATATCAAAATTAGCCCCTAGGGCTGGGTGCACATTCCAGATTGAGATCACATGCATGCCATATGGCCAAGCACCAGCCCAAAGGGCTGCGCGTTGGCCCCTAGCCTCCGAACAACCTGGTCGCATGCTCAAATTTGGTGGATTCCCCAAAACCCGGGGCTAAGGTCAAATCTATGCACCAACTTTTCACGGGAAACGGTCATATTGATTCACATAAAAAATCGAGGGCTATCCCCATTCTCTCGCGCACATGGTTGAAACTGTATTGGTCCACGCCCCTTGCAGTGTGGTCACATGCAACAACAAAAACCGCAGGTTGGGGTTTAGCCCCAACCTGTTTCTGCTCCAATATACATTACATTACACTTTAAATAATTTTAATGTGCCATCATATAACAAGCAATATGATTGGCGCGTTGGTAAAGAAACATTCCCAAGTCACTTGCCTCCTCCAACAGGTCACGAGTTCGTACATTCCAGGTCAGCGTCCGTACCTTCCACGTGTCACCGTACGATTGGGACACGTGGCACCTGTATGAGCGTGCCACGTCAATGGTGACACGTGTCACATTCTGGCTGGTCCATGTCAACTGTACGGATCCCATTGTGCCTCTGCCACATGTCACACTGCCACATCAACATGACATCATGCTGATGTCAGCGTTCACTTTTTGACTATGGACTTGTTTGACTTTTTCCCTGTTTGGCAAAACGGTCGGAGTGCGATAACTCTCGCATACAACATCCATTTGGGAAAGTAAATATATGGCCGGAATCAACACAACGGGATGGTCACATTGGAATTGGTTTCGTCTGATTCCGAGAACTTTCATTTTTGAGCCTTTTTTGGACCTGGAAGCCTCCTGGATCCAATTCTAGATCAGTAATGCCACAAACTTATCCCATCCAATAATTAATGGGGCTAACATAATCATTCTTTTTATCATAGGAGCGGGTTAGACCATTAATTTTACTCATCAAATCATCAAGCAAAAGGGACTTTGAAGACAAATCCAACTGGAATCTGTATGAGAATTGTTGACTTTGCTTACTACCATCAATTAAAAGCAAGGATGGAAAATGAGAACACACATATCCATGACTCAAAACTTGTATTTCTTGACAATAAGGCTAAAAATGTTGCCTCAAATCTATGACATCCTCCTCGTGATTGCTTCTTTTGTAGAGAGGGAACCACTTCTCAAGAAAATCTTTGAAGAAGTTTGATAATGATGAGATTTCTCCTCTACCAAGTTTTTTGTACCAATAAAAAATTTCATCCCCGAGAAAATCTAAAGACAATATAAACGTCTTCATCTTGACATCCTTGTGAACAATATTGAGCTTTGAAATAACATCAATGAAGGATGTAATACATAAAACAGGCAAGTCCTTGAGTCCATGGAACTTTGGTAGTTGTTCTCTACGATCTTCACAATCATTTGGATACCCCGGGAAGCCCAAAAAATCCAAATGGCCAAGTAAACCATTCAAAACCACTCCACTTCATTTTAGTCAAGATTTAAACCATCAGATTCTTCAACAAAATCTTTTAAGTTAGATTGTTCACAAGGTCTAAGTTCACCAATCTCAATTTCAGAATCATCATCAATATCATAGATAGGATCCCCATAAAAATAGAAGCAACTCTATATCCCATCTATGTCTTTGAATGTGGAAATGGTCATCAATATTTTCAACATTAGGGCCATCATTTTCTTCGTGGAATGAGGGAAAACCCATGGATTTTTCTAGAAACTCTTCCCTTTAAAAATCATCAAAGGATGCATCGCAAGGTTCAAAGTTATAAAAAAGGGTGTAACTCATTATACCCCTATCTTTGTGTGGAGGAGGAATAAAAACTTGGATGCTCTTATCATCGGGGTCTTCATAAAAATATGTCTTCCTAACTTGATCTTCAACCTCCCTCGTTTCTTCTTTGATTCCAGGGGCGAAATTGTTGGCAAGAACTACACAATTACTTAAGTCATCATCCAAGGTCACACACAAATTTGTTCATGGGTTCCTTAGRGTCTTCCACATGGTATTGCCTAAAATTATCTATATATAAAGTCACAAAGGTGCCCTCATAAGTATGGATAATAGCACAGGAAAAGTCCATTTGTAAAGAACCCCCCAAGCCAATATCACAATTCCTGGATACGAGCATTCCCTAAGAATATGGGATATCTATGACACAAACAACCATCAAAATTGCAATATCTATATACACATTCAATTTTATAACTAATTTTTTTATTATGCCAAATACCTTTACTTATCRTTTATCCATGGCACAAATATTTCTATATGGCCTAGTTGTCTTGAGRCCTAATTGATGCATTATTGTCAATGGCATAGCATTTGTTGATGCCCCCAAATCCAACAAGCAATTGAGTAACAAYAAGTCATTCACCCACAGTGAAAGGTAAAAGGCGTCATGTCCGTTATTTGATCAACCTTCGTTGATGGTCTACAAAATTATAGGTGCATATTTGGAACAACCATCATCATCTTTACTAAATCCCAAGATTCTTCCAACCTTTCTTCTTAGTGGTGGAATCTTTGTAATTTCAAGAATTGATATATTCACAAGTATCCTTTGCTAAACTTGAAGTCGAAGCACTATTTAAATTTATCACTGGTTGAATTGGTTTTTGTTTTGAGGATTTAATTGAGGTTGTGGACTTGGGGTATTTTGGGATTTTTGAACTGGAGCGCTTTGGGGTTGTTGAATTTGAGAACTTTGTGGTTCTTGTTGGAATTGTTTACCCCTTCTTTGGTATGTGACCCAATCCTTATCTCCAAAATTTCCTCTTAATCTCGGTTTAGGTGCTAAGGCCCTAGGAATGGTAGTTGAATCAAGACTTCTTTCCCTTGTCTCTTTCATTTGCTCATTGGATAACATGAATACATTGTTGATAATTTCTTGCCATTCACCCAAATAGTTATTACATGATCCATCTTTATTGATCTCACTTGCTTGTTGAAGGGATTATTTTGTAATTAAACAAGTATCTTGGTCATGTCATCATTCACGAGGATTACACCATGGAAAAGTTTCTTGATCAACCAAATTATTTGTATCCAAGGGAGTTGGAACTATTTGTCTTTGATTGTATTGAGGTTGTTTAGACTTATCCCAACCACTGTTTCCTATTGGTTGATATATATTTTGTCTCTCCAATTGGACAATCTTATTTAGCATGGCTTGAGTTTGTTGTTGAAAAACCTCGGTTTGTTTGGCAAAGTCTACTTCCATGTGCTTCATTGCATCATATTAAGGGTTGGATGAGTTGTGTTGATTACAACTTTCTTTGATTCACCTTTAGATGTGGAAGCTCTTGAAGTGTTGAAAGACACTACTGTAGATAGTAGTTGGGGATTTGCCTCTTAGCATAAAAGCAATTTGACCATCAGATGCATTGGTATAATGGAGTATGGTGGTGTCATCACTTGGTTTCAAGTTGTTAGGGACTTCTTTCACCAATTTATCAAGTCTTTCATCGAAATGCCTTGCACTTCCATTATCCCTTTTCTTCATCTTATGTAGTTGTCTAAGAATCATCCTACCATCTTTCTTTATTGCCCATATTTTCATAAATGTATCGTGAAAATCTTACCAAGCCCTGATGTTATTGATGGGAAAACCATTGTACCATGACTTAGCATTTTTTTCTAAGGACAATGGAAAGAACTTCATCACTACATCTTCATTTTCACTTGGGACCTCGTGTTCACCAAGGGAATTATATAAATTTGGTATGTGTTCCTCAGTTGTGATGACATTGTTTCCTCAAAACTTGGGTATCCATCTCTTATATTTATCATGCATATTGTGAGGATACCCTTGAATTCTAAACACATCAAGAGGCCTATAAAAATTTGTAACCCAAGGTTGAGTGCCCACTGTGACTACTCTTGTGTGAACAATAGAAGGTGTTGGATTTCCTAGATTTATGTTCGAGGAAGCTTGAGAAATCTCTTTTATTCTCCTCCTATAGGTTTTTTCTGGATAAAAAAAGCTATGGTAAAGGGCTTGGTTGGAACTCCATGTTGAGTATCCAACACTTGAGCTCTCTTCTCATGGAGTTGTTATACGAGTCAACTTATAAAAATATTAAAATCCTACTCAACAAAAGTGTTGAAGCTAAAAATTCCAATACCAAGCGAATGGACTCTGTCCTCGGCAACGACATCGAAGTGTTACTACTCAAACTCTTGATAAAAAAGTCCCAACCATAAATAGAAGATCCTAAAGGAAACTATCAGGCAAGCCACCCATTGTCACCTTGATGGCCTTTCCCTACAGTTCAAACTAAGGAAAGGGGGTGATCCGAAATCGGATCCAGAAGCCTGATAGGGCTTGAAAAATGCTCAAAAATGAAAGTGCTCGGAATGCGACGAAACCTATGCCATTGCGTCCGTCTCATCTTCCTGATTTCGGTGGTATATTTACTTCGTCAAACGGAGTCCGTATGGAGAAGATATCGCGTTCTGTCCGAAAAGTCAAACAGGCTAAAAAGGGGATGACTGTACAGTCCGTACAGTCCACGTGGCAGGGCCGTACAACTGACGTGGCAGGGCCGTACAACTGACGTGGCGGCTTCAGAAGGCGACACGTGGTAGACCGTACGGAGGACACGTGGCAACACCAGGACGCGACACGTGTCATGCAGATTTGGCATTTCTGGCGTACGATCGGACCAGTACGGAAGTGACACGTGTCACCACTGACAGGGTGACACGTGGCAGGCTGACGTCATCGGATGA
>SNQJ01S0078950.1:62686-77676 GCA_010110895.2 Picea sitchensis
TTATTTATTTCAGATCTGCATATGTGTATTTGAATGGCATAATCCTCTTCTTTCCTCATTCTTTCAATAATTTCTCAAAATGGTTAATTAATTCATGCAAGTTTAAAACTCAACCATAATCAGTTAAAAGATCCTACGGATCAGGGGGGAAACCATAGTCTTGTGGGGTATCCCTAACATCAATCTAGCTAACTCGTTGCAACATGGCTTGGTTAGATTGATTATATGTGTTATTAACCAAACAATCAATTTTACTTAGGTTGTGATGAAATAAAAGAAAACAAGTTAATTTCTTGATCAATACCAATAAAACTCAAGCTTGCAATTACTAAGAGAAGTAAACTAATTCAAACATGTGTAAAGAGTGTAGGAAATGATTTAGGAAACATGACAAATCTTCAAATGTCCATATGACAACCAATTCACTTAGTGTCACCATATATTGTGTTCAAATATAGATTTTTTGAATTACACCTCACAAATAGATAAACAAGTGAACACATAAGAGTCACCACCATTGGACCAAGAGAGCACTATGAGATTAGTTTCAGAATGTAGAATAATTTATGAAGTGCTCAAAATTTCATATAGATTAGCATTCATATAAATGAAATTGTAACATATACCATGAGATTATGACATCCATAGATGTGTTAATTTAGATCTGCAAACTAAAACCATCATTCACATTCAATAAGTAAAGTGCAACATGTTGATGTCTAAGCATTAAATGGTGTTTCTGGTTCTTAGAATATTAGTTTCCATCCAATTAGATTTATCACAAAACAATAATGGAAAAGACGATTATGAATTATTCGTGTTACACTGTTAATTCCATATTTATTGCATTTGACAGTTTCACCATCACAAATTTGATATGCCAAAGTAAATCATTTCACACTGAAACATATGCCTAAAAAGGGTATGTTGGAAATGAATCTTGTCAAATTGAGCTTGCTTAATTTAGATGCTCGAGTGTGTGAATTAAAATGATTATGTTCAATTCATCAAGCTAACATCCACGTGCTTACAAATGTGAATTCCTAGTCAGACAATTAATTTATAATTGAAACCATATCAACATCACTAAACCAACGTTTGAGTGTAAAGTGTATTGTACAATAGAAGACTTATCAAACTATGTTATTGAAAATATAAACCCATAATTCCACTTCTTCCAAATAGCCTTCGTTCGGGGCTGCTCAAACTTGGGCCTAGAATGACCCGAAGTTGAGAAAAAGGGGCCCAAGGACTACACATCTTCACTCGCAATCAATACCACATGTACAACTCTCAAATGGGTATCCAAATATGATTTCATATTTGCAAATGAAGAATTTTCTTTTCAAAAATCACCTTCTTTCGGGGTTAACCAAAATCAACCCTAAAACGATACGAATTTGATCGAAATGGGACAAAGAATGCCTCAACGTTACGAACGCTCGGGAACCCACTTGCATCTCTCAAATGGGTATCAAAAAATTATTTTGTATTTTTAAACCCATAATTCCACTTCTTCCAAATAGCCTTCATTCGGGGCTGGTCAAACTTGGGCCTTGAAAGACCCGAAGTTGAGAAAAAGGGCCCCAAGAAATACACATCTTCGCTCGCAATCAAGACCAAGTGTACAACTCTCAAATGGGTATCCAAATATGATTTCATATTTGCAAATGAAGAATTTTGCTTTTCAAATATCACCTTCATTCGGGTTCACAAGAATCAACCCTAAAACAATATGAATTTGATTGAAATGGGCCAAAGAATGCCTAAACATTATGAGTGCTCGGGAACCCACTTGCATCTCTCAAATGGGTATCAAAAAATTATATTATATTTTTAAACCCATAATTTCACTTCTTCTAAATAGCCTTCATTCGAGGCTGGTCAAACTTGGGCCTAAAATGACCTGAAGTTGAGAAAAAGGGGCACAAGAACTACACGTCTTCCCTCACAATTAGGACCACGTGTACAACTCTCAAATGGGTAACCAAATATGATTTCATATTTTCAAATGAATAATTTTGAATTTCAAAAATTACCTTTATTCGGGGTTAACCATAATCAACCCTAAAACGATACGAATTTGATTGAAATGGGCAAAAGAATGCTTCAACGTTACGAGCGCTCGGGAACCCACTTGCATCACTCAAATGGGTATCAAAAAATTATTTTGTATTTTTAAACCCATAATTCCACTTCTTCCAAATAGCCTTCATTCGGGGTTGGTCAAACTTGGGCCTAGAATGACCCGAAGTTGAGAAAAAGGGGCCCAAGAACTACACGTCTTCGCTCGCAATCAAGACCATGTGTACAACTCTCAAATGAGTATCCAAATATGATTTCATATTTGTGAATGAAGAATTTTGATTTTCAAAAATCACTTTCATTCGGGGTTAACCATAATCAACCCTAAAATGATAAGAATTTGATCGGAATGGGCCAAATAATGCCGCAACGTTGACATAGCTCGGGAACCCACCTATATCTCTCAAATGGGTATCACAAAATTATTTATATTTTTAAACCCATAATTCCACTTCTTCGAAACAACCTTCGTTCGAGGTTGGTCAAACTTGGGCCTAGAATGACCCGAAGTTGAGAAAAAGGGGCCTAAGAACTACATGTCTTCTCCCGCAATCGGGACCACGTGTACAAATCCCAAATAGGTATACAAATATGATTTCATCTTTGGAAATGAAGAATTTTCCTTTCCAAAAATCACCTTCATTCAGGGTTAACCATAATCAACCCTAAAATGATACGAATTTGATCAAAATGGGCCGAAGAGTGCCTCAACGTTACAAGCGCTCAGGAACCCACTTGCATATCTCAAATGGGTATCAAAAAATTATTTTATATTTTTAAACTCATAATTCCACTTTTTCTAAATTGCCTTCATTCGGGGCTTGTCAAACTTGGGCCTTGAATGACCCGAAGTTGAGAAAAAGGGGCCCAAGAACTACATGTCTTCGCTCACAATTAGGACTACGTGTACAACTCTCAAATGGGTATCCAAATATGATTTCATATTGACAAATCAAGAATTTTTCTTTTCAAAAATCACCTTCATTCGGGGTTAACCATAATCGACCCTAAAACGATACGAATTTGATCGAAATGGGCACAAGAAAGCTTCAACATTACGAGCGCTCGGGAACCCATTTGCATCTCTCAAATGGGTATCAAAAAATTATTTTGTATTTTTAAACCCATAATTCCAATTCTTCCAAATAGCCTTCATTCAAGGTTGGTCAAACTTGGGCCTAGAATGACCTGAAGTTGAGAAAATGGGCCCAAGAACTACACGTTTTCGCTCGCAATCAAGACCACGTGTACAACTCTCAAATGGGTATCCAAATATGATTTCATATTTGCAAATGAAGAATTTTTCTTTTCAAAAATCACCTTCATTCGGGGTTAACCAGAATCAACCCTAAAACGACACAAATTTGATCGAAATGGGCAAAAGAATGCTTCAACATTACGAGCACTCGGGAACCCACTTGCAAATAACCTTCATTCAAAGCTAGTCAAACTTGGGCCTAGAATGACTTGAAGTAGAGAAAAAAGGGCCCAAGAACTATACATCTTCGCTCGCAATCAAGACCACGTGTACAACTCTCAAATGGGTATCCAAATATGATTTCATATTTCCAAATGAAACATTTTGATTTTAAAAAATTAGCTTCATTCGGGGTTAACCAAAATCAACCCTAAAACGATACGAATTTGATCGAAATGGACCAAAGAATGCCTCAACGTTGCGAGAGCTCGGGGACCCACCAGAATCAACCCTAAAATGATACGAATTTGATCGAAATGGGCCAAAGAATGCCTCAACGTTACAAGTGCTCGAGAACCCACTTGCATCTCTCAAATGGATATCAAAAAATTATTTTATATTTTTAAATCCATAATTCCACTTCTTTTAAATAGCCTTCATTCGAGGCTTGTCAAACATGGGCCTAAAATGACCCGAATTTGAGAAAAAAGGGGCCCAAGAACTACACGTCTTCGCTCTCAATTAGGACCACGTGTACAACTCTCAAATGGGTATCCAAATATGATTTCATATTTGCAAATTAAGAATTTTTCTTTTCAAAAATCACCTTCATTCGGGGTTAACCATAATCAACCTTAAAACGATATGAATTTGATCGAAACGGGCAAAAGAATGCCTCAAGGTTATGATCGTTCGAGAACCCACTTGCATCTCTCAAATGGGTATCAAAAAATTATTTTGTATTTTTAAACTCATAATTCCACTTCTTCCAAATAGCCTTCATTCGGGGCTGGTCAAACTTGGGCCTAGAATTACCTGAAATTGAGAAAAAATGGCCCAAGAAATACACGTCTTCGCTCGTAATCAGGACCAGGTGTACAACTCTCAAAGGGGTATCCAAATATACTTTCATATTTGCAAAGTAAGAATTTTGCTTTTCAAAAATCAACTTCAATCGGGGTTAACCAGAATCAACCCTAAAACGATACGAATTTGATCGTAATGGGCCAAAGAATGCCCCAACATTCCGAGAGCTCGGGAACCCACCTATATCTCTCAAATGGGTATCAATACATAATTTTATATTTTTAAACCCATAATTCCACTTCTTCCAAATAGCCTTCATTCGAGGCTGGTCAAACTTGGGGCTCGAATGACTCGAAGCTGAGAAAAAGGGGCCCAAGAACTACAAGTTTTCTCCCGCAATCGGGACCACGTGTACAACTCTCAAATGGTATCCAAATATGATTTAATCTTTGGAAATAAAAATTTGTCTTTTCAAAAATCACCTTCATTCGGGGTTAACAAGAATCAACCCTAAAACGATACGGATTTGATGGAAATGGGCTAAAGAATGTCTTAATGTTACGAGCGCTTGGGAACCCAATTTCATCTGTCAAATGGGTAACAAAAAATTATTTTATGTTTTTAAACCCGTAATTCCACTCTTTCTAAATAGTCTTCATTCGGGGCTGGTCAAACTTGGGCCTAGAATGACCCGAAGTTGAGAAAAAGGACCCAAGAACTACACGTCTTCGCTCGCAATTAGGACCACGTGTATACCTCTCAAATGGGTATACAAATACAATTTTATATTTGCAAATGAAGAATTTTTCTTTTCAAAAATCACCTTCATTCGGGGTTAACCATAATCAACCCTAAAACGATACGAATTTGATCAAAATGGGCCAAAGAATGCCGCAACGTTGCGAGAGCTCGGGAACCCACCTATATCACTCAAATGGGTATCAAAAAATAATTTTATAATTTTAAACCCATAATTACACTTCTTCCAAATAGCCTTCGTTCAAGGCTGGTCAAACTTGGGCCTTGAATGACCCAAAGTTGAGAAAAAGTGGCCCAAGAAATACACGTCTTCTCCCGCAATCGGGACCACGTGTACAAATCTCAAATGGGTATCCAAATATGATTTCTTCTTTGGAAATGAAGAATTTATCTTTTCAAAAATCACCTTCATTCGGGGTTAACCATAATCAACCCTAAAACGATACGAATTTGATCGAAATGGGCCAAATAATGCCTCAACGTTACGAGCGCTCAGAAACCCACTTGAATCTCTCAAATGGGTATCAAAAAATTATTTAAAATTTTTAAACCCATAATTCAACTTTTTCTAAATAGCCATTATTCAGAGTCAAACTTGGGCCTAGAATAACCCAAAGTTGAGAAAAAAGGTTCCCAAGAACTACAATCTTCGCTCGCAATCAAGACCACATGTACAATTCTCAAATGGGTATCCAAATATGATTTCATATTTGCAAATGAAGAATTTTGGTTTTCAAAAATCACCTTCATTCGGGGTTAACAAGAATCAACTCTAAAACGATACAAATTTGATCGAAATGGGCCAAAGAACGCTTCAACATTACGAGCGCTCGGGAACCCACTTGCATCTCTCAAATGGGTATCAAAAAATTATTTTATATTTTTAAACCCATAATTACACTTCTTCAAAATAACCTTCATTCGAGGCTGCTCAAACTTGGTCCTAAAATGACCCGAAGTTGAGAAAAAGGGGCCCAAGAACTACACGTCTTCGCTCGCAATTAGGACCACGTGTACAACTCTCAAATGGGTATCCAAATATGATTTCATATTTGCAAATGAAGAATTTTGCTTTTCAAAAATCACGTTCATTCAGGGTTAACCAGAATCGACCATAAAACGATAGGAATTTGATCAAAATGGGAAAAAGAATGCCTCAACGTTACGAGCGCTCGGGAACCCACTTGCATGTCTCAAATGGGTATACAAAATTTATTTTATATTTTTAAACCCATAATTCCACTTCTTCCAAATAACCTTCATTCGAGGCTGGTCAAACTTGGGCCTAGAATGACCCAAAATTGAGAAAAAGGGCCCCAAGAACTACACGTCTTCACTCACAATCGAGACCACGTGTACAACCCTCAAATGGGYATCCAAATTTGATTTYATATTTGCAAATGAAGAATTTTGCTTTTTGAAAATAACCTTCATTCGGGGTTAACCAAAATCAACCCTAAAACGATRCGAATTTGATCGAAACGGGCCGAAGAGTGTCTCAAYGTTACGAGTGCTCGGGAACCCTCTTGCTTCTCGCAAATGGCTATCAAAAAATTATTTTATATTTTTAAACCCATAATTCCACTTTTTCTAAATAGCCTTCATTCAGGGCTGGTCAAACATGGGCCTAGAATGACTCGAAGTTGAGAAAAAGGGGCCCAAGAACGACACGTATTCGCTCGTAATTAGGACCACATGTACAACTCTCAAATGGGTATCCAAATATGATTTCATATTTGCAAATGAAGAATTTTTCTTTTCAAAAATCTTCATTTGGGGTTAACTAGAATCGACCCTAAAACGATACGAATTTGATCAAAATGGGAGAAAGAATGCCTCGATGTTACGAGCGCTCAAGAACATACTTGCATCTCTCAAATGTGTATCGACATATGATTTCATATTTTAAAAGAGCACGTGTACAACTCTCAAATGGGTATCGACATATGGTTTCATATTTGCAAATTAAGAATTTTGATTTTCAAAAATCACCTTCATTCGGGGTTAACCAGAATCAACCCTAAAACGATACAAGTTTGATCGAAATGGGCCAAAGAATGCCTCAACATTATGAGCGCTTGGGAACCCACTTGCATCTCTCAAATGGGTATCAAAAAATTATTTTATATTTTTAAACCCATAATTCCACTTCTTCTAGATAGCCTCCATTCCGGGCTGGTCAAACTTGGGACTAAAATGACCCGTAGTTGAGAAAAAGGGGCCCAAGAACTACACGTCTTCGCTCGTAATTAGGACCACATGTACAACTCTCAAATGGGTATCCAAATATGATTTCATATTTGGAAATTAAGAATTTTTCTTTTAAAAAATGACCTTCATTCGGGGTTAACGAGAATCAACCTTAAAATGATACGAATTTGATCGAAATGGGAAAATGAATGCCTCAAGCTTAAGATCGCTTGGGAACCCACTTGCATCTCTCAAATGGGTATCAAAAAATTATTTTGTATTTTTAAACCCATAATTCCACTTTTTCTAAATAGCCTTCATTCGAGGCTAGTCAAACTTGGCCCTATAATGACCCGAAATTGAGAAAAAGTGGCACAACAACTACACGTTTTCGCACGTAATCGAGACCATGTGTATAACTCTCAAATGGGTATCCTAATATAATTTTATATTTGCAAATGAAGAATTTTTCTTTTCAAAAATCAACTTCAATCGGGGTTAACCAGAATCAACCATAAAATGATACAAATTTGATCGAAATGGGAAAAAGAATGCCTCAACGTTATGAGCACTTGAGAACCCACTTGCATCTTTCAAATGGGTATCAAAAAAATATTTTGTCTTTTTAAACCCATAATTCCACTTCTTCCAAATAGCCTTCATTTGGGCTGGTCAAACTTGGGCCTAGAATGACTCAAAGTTGAGAAAAAGGGGTCCAAGAACTACACGTCTTCGCTTGCAATCGGGACCACGTGTACAACTCTTAAATGGGTATCCAAATATAATTTCATATTTGCAAATAAACAATTTTGTTTTTCTAAAATCACCTTATTTCGGGGTTAACCCGAATCAACCCTAAAACAATACAGATTTAATCAAAATGGGCCAAAGAATGGCTCAACGTTACGAGTGCTGGGGAACCCACCTGCATCTCTCAAATGGGTATCAAAAAATTATTTTATATTTTTAAACCCATAATTCTACTTCTTCTAAATAACCTTCATTTGGGGTTGGTCAAACTTGGACCTAAAATGATCCGAAGTTGAGAAAAAGGGGTCCAAGAACTACACGTTTTCGCTCGCAATTAGGACCACATGTACAACTCTCAAATGGGTATCCAAATATGATTTCATATTTGCAATTGAAGAATTTTGCTTTCCAAAAATCATCTTCATTCGGGGTTAACATAATCAACACTAAAACGATACGAATTTGATCGAAATGGGACAAAGAATGCCTCAACGTTGAGAGAGCTCGGGAACCCACCTATATCTCTCTAATGGGTATCAAAAAATTATTTTATATTTTTAAACCCATAATTCCACTTCTTCCAAATAACCTTTGTTCGAGACTGATCAAACTTGGGCCTAGAATGATCCGAATTTGAGAAAAAGGGGCCCAAGAACTACACGTCTTCTCTAGCAATCGAGACCACGTGTACAACTCTCAAATGGGTATCCAAATATGATTTCATCTTTGGAAATGAAGATTTTGGCTTTTCAAAAATCACCTTCATTTAGGGTTAACCAGAATCGACCCTAAAACGATACAAATTTGATCGAAATGGGCCAAAGAATGCCTCAACGTTACGAGTGCTCGGGAACCCACTTGCGTCTCTCAAATGGATATCAAAAAATTATTTTATATTTTTAAACCCATAATTCCACTTCTTCTAAATAGCCTTCATTTGAGGCTAGTAAAACTTGGGCCAAAGATAATTCCACTTCTTCTAAATAGCCTTCATTCGGGGTTAACCATAATCAACCCTAAAATGATACGAATTTGATCGAAATGGGCCAAATAATTCCTCAACGTTACGAGCGCTCAGGAACCCACTTGAATATCTCAAATGGGTATCAAAAAATTATTTTAAAATTTTAAACCCATAATTCAACTTTTTCTAAATAACCATTATTCAGAGTCAAACTTGGGCCTAGAATAACCCAAAGTTGAGAAAAAAGGTTCCCAAGAACTACAATCTTCGCTCGCAATCAAGACCACGTGTACAATTCTCAAATGGGTATCCAAATATGATTTCATATTTGCAAATGAAGAATTTTGGTTTTCAAAAATCACCTTCATTTGGGGTTAACAAGAATCAACTCTAAAATGATACGAATTTGATCGAAATGGGCCAAAGAACGCTTCAACGTTACGAGCGCTCGGGAACCCACTTGAATCTCTCAAATGGGTTTCAAAAAATTATTTTATATTTTTAAACCCATAATTACACTTCTTCAAAATAACCTTCATTCGAGGCTGCTCAAACTTGGTCCTAAAATGACCCGAAGTTGAGAAAAAGGGGCCCAAGAACTAAACGTCTTCACTAGCAATTACGACTACGTGTACAACTCTCAAATGGGTATCCAAATATGATTTCATATTTGCATCTCTCAAATGGGTATGAAAAAATTATTTTGTATTTTTAAACCAATAATTCCACTTCTTTTAAATAGCCTTCATTTGGGGCTGGTCAAACTTGGATTGAAGTTGAGAAAGAGAGGTTGAAAAACTACACGTCTTTGCTCACAATCAAGAATACGTGTACAACTCTCAAATGGGTAACCAAATATGATTTCATATTTTCAAATGAAGAATTTTTCTTTTCAAAAACCACCTTCATTCGAGGTTAACCATAATCAACTCTAAAACGATACGGATTTGATCGAAATGGGCCAAAGAATGCCTCAACGTTATGAGTGCTCGGGTACCCACTTGCCTCTGTCAAATTAGTATCAAAAAATTATTTTATATTTTTAAACCCATAATTCCACTTTTTCTAAATAGAGTTCATTCAGAGCTGGTCAAACTTGGGCCTAGAATGACTCGAAGTTGAGAAAAAGGGGACCAAGAACTACACGTCTTCGCTTGCAATGAGGACCATCTGTACAACTCTCAAATGGGTATCCAAATATAATTTCATATTTGCAAATGAAAAATTTTGGTTTTTAAAAATCACCTTCATTCGGGGTTAAGAAAAATCAACCCTAAAATGATATGAATTTGATCGAAATGGGCCAAATAGTGCCTTAACGCTACGAGATATCGGAAACCCACTTGCATCTCTCAAATGGGTGTCAAAAAATTATATTATATTTTTAAACCCATAATTCCACTTCTTCTAAATAGCCTCCATTCGGGGCTGGTCAAACTTGGGCCTAAAATGATTCGAAATTGAGAAAAAGGGGCCCAAAAACTACACGTCTTCACTTGCAATTAGGACCACGTGTACAACTTTCAAATGAGTATCAAAATATGATTTCATATTTGTAAATGAAGAATTTTGCTTTTCAAAAATGGCCTTCATTCATGGTTAACCAGAATCAACCCTAAAACGATACGAATTTGATCGAAATGGACAAAAGAATGCCTCAACGTTACGAGCGTTCGAGAACCCATTTGCATCTCTCAAATGGGTATTAAAAAATTATTTAATATTTTTAAACCCATAATTCCACTTCTTTCGAATAGCCTTCATTCGAGGTTGGTCAAACTTAGGCCTAGAATGACCTGAAGTTGAGAAAAAGGGCCCAAAGAACTACACGTCTTCACTCGCAATCAATACCACGTGTACAACTCTGAAATGGGTATCCAAATATGATTTCATATTTGCAAATGAAGATGTTTGATTTAAAAAAATCAGCTTCATTCGGGGTTAACCAACATCAACCCTAAAATGATACAAATTTGATCGAAATTGACCAAAGAATGCCTCAACGTTGCAAGAGCTCGAGAACCCACCTATATCTCTCAAATGGGTATCAAAATATTATTTAATATTTTTAAACCCATAATTCCACTTCTTCCAAATAGATTTCGTTCGACGCTGGTCAAACTTGGGCCTAGAATGACCCGAAGTTGAGAAAAAGGAGCCCAAGAACTACACGTCTTATCCCGCAATCGGGACCACGTGGACAACTCTCAAATGTGTATCGAAATATGATTTCATCTTTGGAAATGAAGAATTTGTCTTTTCAAAAATCACCTTCATTCGAGGTTAATCAGAATCAACCCTAAAACGATACGAATTTGATCGAGATGGGCCAAAGAATGCCTCAACGTTACGAGCGCTCGGGAACCCACTTGCATCTCTCAAATGGGTATCAAAAAATTATTTTATATTTTTAAATCTGTATTTTATATTTTAGGCCCAAGTTGAGAAAAATGGGCCTAAGAACTACACGTCCTTGCTTGCAATTAGGACCACGTGTACAACTCTCAAATGGGTATCCAAATATGATTTGATATTTGCAAATAAAGAATTTTGATTTTCAAAAATCACCTTCATTCAGGGTTAACTAGAATTAACCCTAAAATGATACGAATTTGATCTAAATGGTCCAAAGAATGCCTCAACGTTACGAGCACTCAGGAACCGATTTGCATCTCTCAAATGGGTATAAAAAAAGGGGCCCAAGAACTACACATCAAATTTGGGCCTAGAATGACCCGAAGTTGAGAAAACTTTGGCCTAGAATGACCCGAAGTTGATAAAACTTGGGCCTAGAATGACCCAAAGTTGAGAAAAAGGCACCCAAGAACTACACGTCTTCGCTCGTAATCAAGACCATGTGTACAACTCTTAAATGGGTATCCAAATATGATTTCATATTTTCAAATGAAGTATTTCGAGTTTACAAAATCACCTTTATTTGGGGTTAACCAAAACCAACCCTAAAACGATACGAATTTGATCGAAATGGGCCAAATAATGCCTCAATGTTACGAGCGCTCGAGAACCCACTTGCATCTTTGAAATGGGTATCAAACAATTATTTTGTATTTTTAAACCCATAATTCCACTTTTTCTAAATAGTCTTCATTCGAGGCTGGTCAAACTTGGGCCTATAATGACCCGAAGTTGAGAAAAAGGGGCCGAAAAACTACACGTCTTCGCTCGCAATTAGGACCACGTGTAAAACTCTCAAATGGGTATTCAAATATGATTTCATATTCGCAAATGAAAAATTTTTCTTTTCAAAAATCACCTTCATTCGAGGTTAACCGGAATCGACCCTAAAACGATACGAATTTGATCGAAATAGGGAAAAGCATGCCTCAAAGTTAAGAGCGCTCGAGAAACCACTTGCATCTCTCAAATGGGTATTAAAAAATTATTTTGTATTTTTAAACACATAATTGCATTTCTTCCAAATAGCCTTCATTTGGGGTTGGTCAAACTTGGGCCTTGAATGACCCAAAGTTGAGAAAAAGTGGCCCAAGAACTACACATCTTCACTCACAGTCAAGACCACGTGTACAACTCTCAAATGGGTATCCAAATATGATTTCATATTTGCAAATGAAGAATTTTGCTTTTCAAAATTCACCTTCATTCGGGGTTAACCAGAATCAACCCTAAAACGATACGAATTTGATCGAAATGGGGAAAAGAATGCCTCAGCGTTACGAATGCTCGGGAACCCACTTGCATCTCTCAAATGGGTATCAAAAAATTATTTTATATTTTTAAACCCATAATTCCACTTCTTCAAAATAGCCTTCATTCGAGGCTGGTCAAACTTGGGCCTAGAATGACCCGAAGTTGAGAAAAAGGGGTCCAAAAACTACATGTCTTCTTCCACAATCGGGACCACATGTACAACTCTCAAATGGGTATCCAAATATGATTTCATATTTAGAATGAAGAATTTGTCTTTTCAAAAATCACTTTCATTCGGGGTTAACCAAAATCAACCCTAAAACGATACGAATTTGATCGAAACATGCCATAGAATGCCTCAACGTTACGAGATATCGGGAATGCACTTGCATCTCTCAAATGGGTATCAAAAAATTATTTTATATTTTTAAACCCACAATTCCACTTTTTCTAAATAGCCTTCATTCGGGGTTGGCCAAACTTGGGTCTAGAATGACCCGAAGTTGAGAAAAAGGGGACCAAGAACTACACATTTTAGCTCACAATCAAGACCATGTATACAACCCTCAAATGGGTATCGAAATATGATTTCATACTTGCAAATGACGAATTTTGATTTTCAAAAATCACCTTCATTCGGGGTTAACCAGAATCAAACCTAAAACGATACGAATTTGATCAAAATTGGAAAAAGAATGCCTCAATGTTATGAGCGCTTGGGAACCCACATGCATCTCTCAAATGGGTATCAAAAAATTGTTTTATATTTTTAAACCCATCATTCCACTTTTTCTAAATAGCCTTCATTCGGGGCTGGTCAAACTTGGGCCTAGAATGACCCGAAGTTGAGAAAAAGGGGCCCAAGAACTACACGTTTTTGTTCGCAATCAAGACCACGTGTACAACTCTCAAATGGGTATCGAAATATGATTTCATATTTGCAAATGTAGAATTTTTCTTTTCAAAAATCACCTTGATTTGGAGTTAACCAGAATCAACCCTAAAACTATACGAATTTGATCGAAATGGGCCAAAGAATGCCAGAACGTTGATAGATCTCGGGAACCCACCTATTTTATATTTTACAACCCATAATTTTTTTATATTTTTAAACCCATAATTCCACTTGTTCCAAATAGCCTTCGTTCAAGGCTGGTCAAACTTGGGCCTAGAATGACCTGAAGTTGAGAAAAGGGGCCCAAGTACTACACTTTTTCTCCCGCAATCGGGACCACGTGTACAACTCTCAAATGAGTATCCAAATATGATTTCATATTTGGAAATGAAGAATTTTTCTTTTCAAAAATCACCTTCATTCGGGGTTAACCAGTATAAACCCTAAAATGATACGAATTTGATGAAAATGGGCCAAAGAATGTCTCTTTGTTACGGGCGCTCGGGAACCCACTTGCATCTCTGAAATGGGTATCAAAAAAATGTTTTATATTTTTAAATCCATAAATCCATTTCTTCCAAATAGCGTTCGTTTGAGGCTGGTCAAACTTGGGCCTAAAATGACCTGAAGTTGAGAAAAAGGGGCCCAAGAACTACACGTCGTCTCGCGCAGTCGAAACCACATGTACAACTCTAAAATGGGTATCCAGATATGATTTCATATTTGGAAATTAAGGATTTGCCTTTTCAAAAATCACCTCCATTCGGGGTTAACCAGAATCAACCCTAAAGCAATACGAATTTGATCGAAATGGGCCAAAGAATGCCTTAACATTATGAGAGCTCGGGGACCCATTTGCATTTCTCAAATGGGTATCAAAAAATTGTTTTATATTTTTAAACCCATAATTCCATTTTTTCTAAATAGCCTTCATTCGGGGCTGGTCAAACTTGGGCCTAGAATGACCTGAAGTTGAGAAAAAGGGGCCTAAGAACTACACATTTTCGCTCGCAATTAGGACCACGTGTACAACTCTCAAATAGGTATCCAAATATGATTTCATATTTGCAAATGAATAATTTTTCTTTTCAAAAATCACCTTCATTTGGGGTTAACCATAATCGACCTTGAAACGATACAAATTTGATCGAAATGGGCAAAAGAATGCCTCAAAATTACGAGCGCTCAGGAACCCACTTGCATCTCTCAAATGGGTATCAAAAAATTATTTTTTATTTTTCAACCCATAATTCCACTTCTTCCAAATAACCTTCATTCGGGGCTGGTTAAACTTGGGCCTAGAATGACCCGAAGTTGAGAAAAATGGGGCCAAGAACTACACGTCTTCGCTCGCAATCAAGACCACATGTACAAATCTAAAATGAGTATCAAAACAATATTTCATATTTACAAATGAATTATTTTGCTTTTCAAAAATCACCTTCATTTGGGGT